>VKOC01025183.1:0-15161 GCA_009364415.1 Spea multiplicata
TCTACCACCCCCTCAGTGAAGTACTTGCTTACATTCCATTTAATAGAATGCGCCGTAAAATGCATTGTTTGGCGTATTATGGACGCTTGCCTGGTGTTTGTTCTGTGTCTACAGACCCGCGTGCATGAGAATAGCAGGTAAAGCTCTGTTGAAGCTACTATGGCTCGAAACTCATGTCTTGCGTGAACACCATAGTTAACCATTCCATATTCTTGCGTCGCGCATGGTAAAGCCCAGCTCTGAGTGTGACTTGCTCGACGCTGGGCTGGGGACTCATTGGCGTTGAGTTCTGTGCCGCGTTACTACACGGAGCCCTGGTTTATTTGGTCTGTAGGGTATTGTATCCTACATTTGTTGCATCCCTCCCCCATCCTTCTCCTCCCCCAGTCCCTAGGATCTTTGCACAGTTCACTGGCACCATTAACTGATTGCCCTTTAACAGAGGAAAGCTCTGCCGGGAAGCATGTTCACACTTGCCAAGCATGTTCACACTTGCCAAAGTATCCTGTAAGTGTAGTTACATCAGGTCACTTATTTTTGCTTAATCCCCTTCTCAATTTCATGGCAAGTCAACCTGTTGCGATCTGCTGGGTTTGAAGCTCCGGGCTGGTGGCATGTCTTCTCCTCGCACACACACAGCTAGGAGCTGATCTCGGGGACCCGCAATCGGAGGCAAGACTCAAGGCAGAAAGAAGAGCCTGTCCGGTACTTTCCTCTACAGGTAAAAGAGATCGAGAAAACCCGTTCCGCGAGAACGAAAGGAGACGCGCTGAGAACTGCAAAAACAAAGGACAGATAGAACGATACGTATGGATTACATTGTTAGGAATAAACTGATATGTTCCAAAATGTATCGGTTTGACTTAGTCTGTCAGTTCTAGTTTTGTCAGACGCTTTGAATGTATGGGCTGTAAGAAGTACTGAGTACATTGTTGGTGAACAATAAATAAAAGATAATAATAAATGAATAATAATAATAAATAATAATTATTTATTATTATTAGTTTGATAGAAACATTGGGAAAAAAAGGGAAAATAAATAAAGAACAAAATCCAAAGCTGCTTTATATAAAAATGAGGCTTTATTTAGTACTATACTTTGTGTGTCGAGGTGACCATAGCCTTTAGTATGTCCCATTCGTAGGTTATCTTGGTGAACGTCTGAGAATGTTCTGTAAACATAGAAACGTAGAATTTGACAGCAGTTAAGAACCATTTGGTCCATCTAGTCTGCCTGTTTTTTCCTGATATACATCATATATTCAGGACTACATATTCTATTAGGCATGAGATAATCCATGATATTGCCTTTAAACTGCTACATAATAATACTGTGCCTTTGAGCATAAAATCCTAAATGGACAGAATTAAGTAAATATTAAAAGTTACTGTATGTAACGGAAGGTAACATCCCTTTCGCAGTGATGGGTATTCTACGTTCTATAAGGGCCAGAGATCTAGATCAGCTTGTAGTCCTGCACAACAATTATGGGGGCTTTGTATAAAGGGTGGTTTTGGATCCTATGCTTGAATGTGGTCTTATCACCATAGCAACCAAAGATATGGTCCAATGTTCAGTAGAAATCAGTCCAAATACAGCTAGTGCAGTGGGATACATTTGTATGCATAAACCCATACTAATACAATATGAAATAATGCAGGAAAGGTGTGAACCCGTCACAATTTGTGAAATACTGAAATACTGCATGTAATCATATTAAGCATGCTATGTATAATTTAATCGTAAAGCACCTATATGTTCTGCAATGTATATATGGGTATATAATTATAGCATTAACTTTTGCATGAATGGGCACCTGTGCAATCCGGTGCAATCATCACAAAATACTGTGTGTTCTGTTTAATGACATAGTAGTAAAAAAAACCAAAACATTTCTTTCATGATTATTTTCTAACTCGGCTGGCGCCTTGACGATCATATAGTCCGGAAGTCTGGAGAATGTCATTTTAGGCCAGACACGCTTTTGTCTCTACAATAATGGGTAACGTGAGACCTTAAGTATAATATTGGAAGGTACAGCGCAAACAGGTAATCAATAAGCTTGATTTATTGCAGCTCTCTGCTTTTTGTGAAGCCACCAACAAATATGTACATTTTAGCTTTATCAGTGTCTCCTGGTAACAGAGTCACACGGAGAGTAAAAAATACAAATATAGAATAAATATATATATATTATATATATACTATATATATATATATCTACCGTGACATGTTTAGTAATTATTGAATACTCAATAGTGAATTTACAAATTGAATAATAGCTTCTCTTGGTCCTTAGGATCTGTCCTGCAAGCTGCTTTTTAAGAGGTTAAAGTGCATAATCAATGTCAACTCCCATTATGCTTAGCCAGCATTTTTAGTGCTGGAGGTATGACCAATATTTTGGTCTGTTGAACACACTCACTTGCTAAAGAAAGTATATTCATAGCTGATATAAAAGTACAACAATGATAACATTAATAATGTACCATATTATTAATTATTAATTAATTATTAATGGCTGGGAGGGCTTGTATTCCAAGACACACTTTATTCCCAATACCTTTTAAATAGATTGCAGATAAGACCCATTCCGCCATCTAGTCTGCCATTTTTTCCAGATGTAAAGACCATAATCAGTCCTTGGTCTCATTTTAGATTCATGGTAGCCATATGCCTATCCCAAGAATGGGAGGCTGTTCCACGTATCTACCACCCTCTCAGTAACATAAAACCTCCCTACATTCCATCTAAGCCCCTTTAGATGATGACCTCTTGTTCTAACATTTCTCCTCCTTCGAAATAAACTTCCCTCCAGTACTTTGTTAAATCTCTTTGAGTATTTAAGTGTTACTATCACATGTCTCATCTCTCTTCTTTCCTCCAAGCCATAAAAATAACAAGGTTTAGTAAATAATTTAGCAGAGAAAAATCAGTTGCTAGAATACGATCTGTAACACTGACTGTGATGGCGCCTGGCATGTTATCAAGAGGAGCCATCTTAATTGCTAGATTATCACCCAAAACAAATCCGAGCTTACCAACAAAGGTCTTTAACGCCTTAGGCTCTGAACTCATGGAAATATGGGGTAGGGTGAATTAGACACGAAACACTTGCATGTCTCTATACTCATTACTCATGAATTCGTAGGGGACACTGATTGGAAAGGTTTGTACTTTCAGGTGTTCACTATGCAGGAAAGAGTAGAAAGAATGAGCCCCCAAGCTGAGCTGGCGCGTCGATGTCTTGAGCTGTATGAGGAGTTGAACGTGCCGGATAAGCCCTGCCCTGGAAATGGGCAATGGAAAGCTCTTCATCTGGCTGCCTGGAATGGGAATACGCGCCTTGTCAAACTACTGCTGCAACAAGGAGAGAAAGTGGATGACAGGTATGACTGGTCATTCAGTAAGTTTGTGTGTCATGAAGCTTTAGATAACAGGTGGGTGTCCCAAGTGTCCTCTAGTGTTCTAGAGTTCTAGGCAGTATAACAGGTGGGTGTTCTCAGTTATCCTCTTGTGTTCTAGAGTTCTAGGCAGTATAACTGGTGGGTGTTTCAGTTACCTCTAGTGTTCTAGAGTTCTAGGCAGTATAACTGGTGGGTGTCTCAGTTACCTCTAGTGTTCTAGAGTTCTAGGCAGTATAACTGGTGGGTGTCTCAGTTACCTCTAGTGTTCTAGAGTTCTAGGCAGTATAACTGGTGGGTGTTCTCAGTTATCCTCTTGTGTTCTAGAGTTCTAGGCAGTATAACTGGTGGGTGTCTCAGTTATCCTCTTGTGTTCTAAAGTTCATCTCAGGCTTTCAACAGGAAGTTTAACTTTCTATTCATGTCTGTTTACAGTCTATAGAAGATAACAAATGCTGGTTCCAGTAGGGTGAAGTCTCTATCTGCACTGGCCCTAAACTTGGTTGATAGTATACCGTATCTTCATAATGCCAATATGCTATGTTCCTGACCTACCACCAAGTAGACTAAGGGTTGTGTTTTGGGGGTACCATGAGGAGTTGCGAGTCCAGGCTTAATTATCTGCTACTTCTGGCTAATCTTCTTCATGAAGACTACCCGTTTATTCCTGTACCTCACATACAACATTATTCTAGTTAAAAAATGTAGGGGGTGCCAATGGTCTTTGCACTTAGAACATATGGAGTTCAAATTAAACTCTGTCCATCCAAGTTCTGCTATAAAAAACGAAGCTCAGCAACAGTGTGTGTCAAGTGACCACAATACTACTGTTCAGACACCATTTGGTTTGACAACGGCGATATCTTTTAATTTTGTCTAATTAGTATACCTCCGGGCTTCGTTCGCTCCGTGCTTTGTAAGGCTGTACATGTATATTTACGATTAACCAAAATTGTGATTATTGATCCTATTAAGCTTATTCACACTTTAACTGTAAAGATCTGACGCTTTCAATAATCCCAAATCACACAATGTATTATGTCCATTCACATATGTAATCCTTTGTCAGGCTGGGTGTCATTCATAGCAATATGTTGCATGCGTTAATTACTAAAGTCTCCTGGCTGCAAAGTTTAGACAAGTCAACAATAAGAATAACTCATATATCAAGGCATACTTTTCAATACGTTTTTACGGCAATAACCTATCAGTGACGTCTTGTGTGACACATGCAAGGCATGCCCTGAAAAACAAGAATGAGGCAGTTTTGATACACGATTAAAGAACAGATATTGGGAAGGATTTGGGTATTCAGCAGTACAGGCATGGGGTCAACTAGAGTGACATTATCCCCATGTCTGTTTGTCCCTGAAACCTTTCTTTTTGGTAACTTACTTTTTAATTTTAATACCATTAAATATATATTTACCATTTAGATATTTCCATTATTATGGGTCCATTTATTTTTCTGTCCACCCAATACTGTGTATCTTTCCTGCCTATAAATCATTTAAATTGCCCCCAGATTTAATTTTTAAAATCTAGCCACCTTAGACTAGGAATGACATTTCTAATGCTGCATTTTGTCATGAAATAAATAACAGCAGAGGCGGTAGAATAGTACCTTCAAGGAGCCTGGCTCATCAAGACGTATTTGTCCATGGGTATGTTCATACAGATGTGCCTGAGGACCAGAACACTTAAGATGAGAGTGAGCTTGAGCCAGGTCGCACTCATCCACTTGACGAGCCAGCCTAAGTCAGACATTAGCCTCAACGGCACAATGGCGGCTTACTCAGCAACAGTAGTGAATGTTGATAGGTTGTTGCCATTGCAACATCAAATAAACTTTAAACTATGAAATCAAAAGTATTTTTAAAATAAAACACAAGATCTAATTATTTGCTTTTGTCTTAGCGTAAAGAGCACCTTTTGTTTAAGTAGAACGCCACCTTCAATTATGTCTTCAATTCAATGGTTTTTATATAAGATATCAGATTTCGATTTGAAGTGATGCGTCCTCTTTGAAAAGATGTATTTGCATAGCATTGTTTGCTGAGAAGCAAGAACAGCCAGTACTTTACAAATATGACAACGCTATGTAACAAGACGGACTTATGCTTGCTTTGGTGATGTCTGGTGGGTTCACTTGGGAAATAGAATTTGTTTAATAGTTTATTATCTTTAAGGGACCTCCCAGGTGCCACAGTTGGCCCTTTAATGATTTCTGGTGCTTTTGCAAAGTGGGATACATTAATTGAGACAAAAATGTCAAGCACTCATGTTTCCTGACTATACTTAGAGATGATAAAAGGGTTAATTTATGGGTTCGCTATGGATTACTATAAAAATATTTTCTTCTGTTTCGTTAGGGACAGACTTGGCTGGACGCCTTTACACTGCTCTGCAACAAACGGACACCTTGCCTCCGCAAAGCTGTTAATTCAGCGAGGAGCATTAATCAGCAGCGAGGATGACTCTGGGTGCACCCCTCTCCACCATGCTGCTTGGAGTGGCCACACACACCTGTCAGAAATGCTTCTTCAACGTGGAGCCAAAGCTAGTGCCAGAACCAAGGAAGGTCTTACACCTCTTCACTTGGCAGCGGCCAACGGACACACTCTTATTACTCAACTGCTGCTGAAACAGGGCCTAGACCCTTGTGTAGGAGATGACAACCAATGGAGCCCTCTTCACTGGGCCACGGTGAACAACCAACTCCATATCATGGAACTGCTGAAAGAACGCAGAGTCCCATTTGACCTGAGAGCTTCTGGAAGTCTTACTCCGTTGCACATCGCCGCCGAAATTGGGAAGCTAGAAACTCTGAGTTACCTGCTAGAGAACGGAGCCGACGTTAATGTCACGGACCAGTTGGGACAGACGGCAATTGCAATGGCAGCTGGTAATGGCAGCTTAGAGGTATGTTTGCAGAGCGACAAAAAAGATCTAAGATATGTCGCAATTTGTCATTGTAACTAGGGCAACAACATTTCGTCAAACAAGGAACATGAAGTACATAATGGCAATGCATGAGGAAGGAAAGATCAGCTTTTGTACAATGGAATGCTTTGATCTTTCAGAGGAACAAAAACTATAGCTGGAGGATTCTCAGTATAAGGTCTTGTTTGCCAGAACCCGACTCGGCTCCAGAGATATCCCTTATCTGAAAAAAGGGTTGCCAGGTTTAGTTGTGTAGTTTTTTGTCAATGCTATTTCTTAACAGTCTAATCTGTGACGGACATACATTTTCAATCCAAATCGGTAAAAAGTAAAATCTGTGCTTGGGATAGATACCTATTGTGTTCAAAATGTAAGATCGCTAAATAGTAGGCAGCTAAAATGTAACCTTTGGAATTTGAAACATTTACTAAATATTTAGTAAATTAAGATTTCATGGGCCAAAACTTTTTAACTAAGCTGAAGGTAGTAAATATGGAGTTACTCCAGCCAACCATCGACCTCATTAAATTGTGTTGCTGTGTTATAGCTCATATGAAGTGTTTGGACTGTAAGTGACATCCCACCTTTTCTTCCTAGGTGGTCCGACTGCTCTTGGAAAAGAAAGCACAGATCAATGTTCAGGACAAGCATGGACGTACAGCATTACACAAAGCCGCCGGCGCCGGCCACCTGCCTGTCGTAGAGTTGCTTGTTCAGAATGGCGCATCCCTCAACCAAAGAGATAATCTCAATCTGACTCCAATGCAGAGAGCGTCTGTCTGGGGACACAAAGCGGTATCCAGATATTTGCAAGACTTTGGAACAATTGCAAGCACTTTAAATTGCCTTTGATTATTTTATTTTACTGTTTATAACTTGTTTACTGCTTTGTTAAATATATTATAAATACGTTTAAAAGAAACAAAAATGTTTGGACCCCCCCAATTTCATCTCTGCTATCTCCTTAAAGTAGTATGGTGCCAATTTATGCAAATGAATTATGCATACGGAACCACAAAAAGGACAGATCTAATACAAATATTCTACTCTTCGGCGGGTGTTGGTTTGTTGAGGGTGTTAGAATTAGAAGTTGCTATCGGTAACAATATATATTAATTAAAGAATAAAGGATGATGGTTCCCAGATTGAGAACTTTTTGGCATTAAATCCGGGCTGGACTGGGTCCTGGCACTTTAAGGTCAGTGACATAGGTGGTCTGACAACTGGATATGAGTTTCGCCACTTCTCCGGGTCACTCCGCGGAAACTCTGGGTCGTTCACACCCACTCCCCGTCCACTTCCCCTCCAAAAATGGCGTGTGTCATGTGATGTCAGGAGGAACTCCGGCAACAGCTACACTAATGTCTATGGGTTCATGTGAAAATTATGTTCTTAAAGGAAATACCTAATCTTATTTTTGTTCTTTTGCACTTGGTACTTGGCAGGGTGTCTGATTTGCTTATTGTTTATTATCAAAAAAAAGTCATAATTCTGGTGAAAAATCACTTTTGGAATGAGTTTCTATGTTGCAGTAGTGGTTCAGAGACGCTGATGCAGATAAGATCTGTCTGCCCTTCTTCCTAATAAAACTTTAATTTTATTGTATTGGTCCCGGTCTCGTCGCAGCTATATTTGCCCAGCTGATGGCCGGAAGGCTGCCCTGTATGTTACACACAGCAGGGGATTTAGGCTGACTGTATTTCCACTCCAGTACACAATCCAAAAGATTCTGTTGGGTTACTGCAAATTTCCTTTCTACGATAATAGAAATTGTATTGAAGCAGCACACGTGCCCAGCATACCTGGGAATTCTCAGCTTCTCCGGGTCAATACCTGAATCCTCCGGGTCGAGGGAGCGGGGTCTTGACATGCCCCCCTCCTTATTTCCCCATTAAATTGGGGTGTTTCTCGCAATGTCAGCCGGAATGCTCCCGACGTCAGCTGGAAGTTCTTACTGCGTCCCTCAAGGGAAGGCTCCAGGTAGCCGGAGCTCAGAACTGCCCAGGTATAGTGCCCAGGCATGCTGATGTCAGTGGGCGTTACCGCTGACATCAATGGGCGGTCCCAAACCTGGAGAGCCCAGGTATGTTCAAATTGCGCCATCATATTCCACAGTGCTGTACAATGCCTAAATAGGACATATTAAGTAGTTTATAACATAACAATTGGACTTACAGAAACATCGGGTAAGGAGGGCCCGGCTCAGATCAGTTTACAATCTCTCGTATAGCAATATAGTCACCTTGGGAGCAGGTCCGTCCTTACCTAATGAATCAGTTCCCCATAGCCTGTGAATTCTAGTTTTGTCAGACCCGTTGAATGTATGGACTGTAAAAAGTGCTGTGGGAATTGTTGGCGCTAAATAATAATAATAATAACTATAAAAAAGCTATATATTTAAGGAAATTATGTGAGGTTTTTTTTTACACACTTCAAGCTATAAACACATTTCTGTACGTGCTATTGGGACATTTAGAGCTGTAGAAGTATATGTGATATACTTCTGCCCATCTATTGATTTAAATAGCGCCATCATATATCGCTGGGGAAACGGGGACATCGGGGCAATAGAGCAGTTAATAGAACAATTTGGGTCTGGAAATGTTACAAATATCTAGTCGAATTAATGCAAAAAAAAACCCACCTTTGCAGCACACGGAAATCTATATTTTAATTGGACTAAAAAAATCAATCACATACTGCAATATTAGGTTTTGTTACTTTTCAGACGTCAAGCATGCAATAAAGTTTGTTCTGAAAGACGTGCAGAGCGTAGAACGCACGTGCTGTGCTTGCGTAGAGATCTAAACAGAAGAGACTGCAATAGAAACTGACAGCGGGTTAGAGGGGTGCAATAAGTCGTCCTTTGCGTCTGGAACTCTACAGGCGGCGCCATTTGTACGTAGACCAACACTCTTTGCATTCTATATATATCTGGCTTCGACAACATGGCTACTGTTTCGAGGACATCTAACAAAGCTGTTTGTAACTTGTGTTTAGAGCTCTGAGTGTAAATGTCAGTGTGTTCGCAGTAGGCGCTTCCATGATTGTGTAGGGCATCTGGTGTGGTTAGTGAAGGGCAGAACATGGTATTTCTTAGTTTATCTCGTTGGGTTCGCAGCCGAGGTCCAGATCGTTACTGGAAGGTGCAGGAAGTGCTGAAACATGCCCGGGTAAGTGAATAAGTTATACTAATAGCCACGCAGACTGCAAATTCTCTGTAAATAAGAATCCTCATAAAATGTGTTCTCTGGGGCAGCGGTGATCTTAATGCAGCCTGCTGGATTTCCCATAGTCCTAAGAAATAGGTAAATTGGGGTCACCGGGGAACCCTATGTGGAGCGGGCGGCTTCATAGATTTATTTTTACACTGCAAATCATAGACTTAATATTAGGAAAGGCTGGGGGTCATAAGGCGGAAGGATGCTCTTTGGTCATGTAAGTATTTGTCGGTATTAAAATTACAGATCAAACTAATTAAGTAAAATGCAAATATTCCACGGTTTTCATAGACAGGTTGGGGCAGGTTAAGGGGACACTCCAGCCGTCAACAGCACTTTAATGCATATGATAGCTAAGTGGTCCCTTTAACTCCTTGGTGGGTTCTGTAGAATCCCCCTCCGTGTGCATTTGTCCCTTGCCTACGAATGCTCTGGTTGGGGGGTTTAACAAGACCCCAATGCGCATGCACGGAAAATGCTCCCATTGGTTTTAGTGGAATGCTTTCCTGCCACTGAGCTTCAAGCAGCCAGCCTGTGGCACAAAGCTTCGCACTGAGGAGGAGGTGGGAAGCTGCAGCTTCTCCCTAAGAGCAGTACTCCCCGTCCCCCTATTTTTAACAATGTATATGAGAGCACTTACTAAGTACCTTTTGTATGCATTGATTGTATAGGGGGCTCCCTGTGAAACTTGCGTGTCCCTTTTAATATGTCGGTTATTTATGTGTCTGTAGTAGGTGTATAGCAAATAAAACCATGATGATGAACGATGATTTCACATTTTTCGGTCAGCACTTCTCCTTAATTGATGTTTACTGTCTCTTTAGAATAAATTGCATAACGGCCCTTGATCAAAGCCTCATTTTTACTTATTTTGTCTTTTTCTAGCACTTTCGTGGAAGGAAGAATCGCTGTTACAGCTTGGCCGTGCGAGCCGTCCGCCGAGCCTTTGTTTATTCTACAAAGGCCAGAAGGGCTAAGAAGTGCATTATGAGAACGGTAATCTATATATGTCAGTGAAAAGGCATGGAAAGGGTTAAATGTGCTTTTTGTTCATTTTTTCTCCATTTAGGAAATGCTCTTAACATGTTAAATGTTATTTTCAGCTTAAAATTGTTAAAATTTTCACCTATTGTATCTGCGCGCCAGAATCTACTGGCGCCATATAATTTAATAATAATTTCTCCTTATTTTGATTTGTTGTGGTAAGGCTCATCTTTATAGTAAATCATTATGGTTCTGTGTTGATTGAATACAATCCTCTGCTATATTTTGCTTCGTATGTATGCGTTGCTTTCAGCTTCCACATAGCAGTCAGAGGCGTAGTGAAGTAAGGGCTCTCACATCCATTGGTGATATAACTCAGAAACTAAGTGGGCATCTAGTTTTGGTTAGCCTTGAATTAAGGTGGTTTCATAAAAGATGAAAATAGACATTACTTAAAGCATAAAAGAAGACTGCGTCTAGCATTTTTATTACTCGTTACAGCTGTGGATAAACAGAATCGCTGGAGCGACTCGGGAACACGGCATGAAGTATCCTGCCCTGATATGTAACCTTGTCAAGGTAAGTAAATACAAACACTACCGTTTAGAAGTTTTTTGGTCACTTAGAAATGTCCTTGTTTTTGAAAGAAAAGCAACTTAAGTCCATTAAAATAACATAAAATGGATCAGAAATCCAGTGCGGACAGGGTTAATGTTTTAAATGACTATTGATTTTTGATGGAATATCTTTATAGGCGCACAGAGGCCTTTATCACTCCCATCACTCCTGTGTTCCAATGGCCCTTTTCACTTCCATTACTCCTGTGTTCAATGCGCCCTTTATCACGTCCCATCACTCCCTGTTTCCAATGGCCCTTTATCACTCCCATCACTCCTGTGTTCCAATGGCACGTTGTGTTCGCTAATCCAAGTTGAAATTTAAAAGGCTAATTGATTGTTAGAAATCCCTTTTGTAATTATGTTACAGCTAGAAATTTCCTTGTTTTCCATAAAAACAGCTAAATGGCCCCAAACTTATGTATCTGTTACCAAAATAGTTACATTCACTCCGATGAACATAGTTATCTATAAATGTTGTGCTGATTTGGTTTATAAACTGTCCAGCAGTGAATAGATTATAACCATGCTGTCAAAGAACATCTATTTCAGGAAAGTTTTCATGTCGCTAGAAATAGCGAAAACCTTTTGTAATCTGATTTTTCCTCTTGCGTGATTTCCAGTGTCAAGTGGCCCTTAACCGGAAAGTCATCTCAGATTTGGCCATCACTGAACCAAAGACCTTTAAATCTTTGGCTGCTTTAGCCAAGAGAAGGAAAGAAGAAGGATTCCT
Organism: Spea multiplicata; assembly: GCA_009364415.1. Taxonomy (NCBI): domain Eukaryota; kingdom Metazoa; phylum Chordata; class Amphibia; order Anura; family Pelobatidae; genus Spea; species Spea multiplicata. Next base: position 11,904 of record VKOC01025183.1, read on the forward strand.
TTCAGCACTTGGGGATGGAAAGGAACCGGAAGGAATATTTTCTAGAGTGGTTCATTACAACTAACTACGTGGCCCTTAAAAAAAAACAGAGAGAACTCTTGTTGGAGAGAAAAATGTTTTCTATGTCATTGCCTTTTTATTTATTTGAAGGGTAACGTTGCTTTGAAAACAAAGGTCATTCTCCTGCTGCGATGGGCATTATCCAGGTCCATAGGCTTCCTATGTGGTCCTAGCGGGCTACATCTTTTAATACTAGTCTTGGGTTGTAGCCACTGAGTGCCTGTGCGCTTGTGAAATGTCCCACGTCGAGCGGGGACACCAGCCGGTAACCTCTCCTTTACAGCAAAAACGTACCATTCCTTCGGATGACATGATCTAATTATTTTGTTGATTGACTACATGTTTTGGAAACATTACTTTCACATTGAAAACATAGCATTGCTCCAGGTGGTATAAGCTTATTATTGTTTATGTACAAAACCATAGAAACATTTGACAATAAAACATGAGAGAATGTCTGCCTTTGTGTCGTTCAGGTGGTGTTTTGAGTCTAAATCATTCAAAAAATATGCTCCGGATGTGCTAAAAGTAATAAATACTTTGGAATGATGCATGAGTAGTATATACAGATTTATGCCTGTGCCTTCCAGGTATGAGACGTTTAATTAGTAAACGCATCACCTGAGCTGCTCAGAGAGATGCATCGTATTAAAAGGCCCCATGCCTTCTTATAGTCTATATAGGCTCTGCTGAATTGGCACGGGCCGCCGTAGTGTAAATGGGCCAGTTGCGGTGATCCAAGGGGGCCTAATCACCATGCCTAGGGACTCTGGGTTTTGCCTGTGTGAAGCATTTCTTCGGGACACTACAGGGAAATTAGGTCGCGGCTAAAGACGTAAGCGGGAATGGCCACAATGTTAGTGGGACTGCCGACCCACATCCCAAAAGAGGGACTCTGGGTAGTTGTAGCAAGAAAGTTGCCAGGTATGTGAAACGCATCCAGGTCAATGTCCTTTTGTATACTTCATTAAGAATAAAGGATTTACACGGTTTTCATTGGCGTCCAACGGCTTTGTTTGCGGTTAACTTAATGGGGTAGAGCGAGCAGTTCCAGCAGCCAGAAGTTCTCCACTTAAGCCGGAGTTTCCGGGCAAAATCCAAGTACGGTTATATGTTGAAATATATAGCGCCATCGCATTCCGCGGTGATGTACAACGGATATAAGTCTCGACTTTAACTGAATGTTTAAGTTTTCAGGTCCTTAGATGTCTCTTTTCTTCACTTTGACTTCATCTGAAGAAAGAACCTCCGAGGTTCTGAAAGCTTACGTCGCTGGGTCTTTGCACACTGTAATTCTTTTAAGCACGGACATTGCATTAAGATTTGAAAGACATAAGCGCCTCCATTTCGCGTGAAGGTTACATCTCTAGTGTTTAGAGCTCTTTGTTTATCATAGCGCGAGTATGAGTCAAAAGGCCGGAAATGGGGGTGGGACTAGGTGGGAAGCCGTTAAGGCACGTTTCGTGACGCCAATTCGAAACCAGTTTTTTCAACTTTGATAGACAAGTGGGTGAACCAGTAAGAACCCTAGCGGTTCCGGCGGCAGCTAATCAGAGCGCAGTAGGCTGGTTGGGGAATTCTGTGGAGAGTAGACGGTGAACGCCGCGCTGTAAGTCCTGGGGAAAAAATAGATAAGATGGCGGCCGTTACTAGCACCGCACCGACCAACGGGATCCTCATTGGCGACAAGATGTACTCTGGCGTCCTGATTTCTCTGGAGAACTGTCTTATGCCCGAGGAAAAATGCGCCCTCACGCCGTCCATTGTGGATGGTCTCGACATGGACACGGAGATGGACCTTCGCTGTGTGGGCTGCGAGCTCATTCAAGCAGCCGGCATTTTGTTGCGACTTCCTCAGGTGAGACCAGGAGGCCCCGTGGGCTTGAAATAGCTTTATATAGACCCTTCCACGGCTTTGTGGTCGCGGGTTCCCGGCTTTGGCCTAGACTGAGTGACAGAGCCTGGCCTGGAGTTACAGGGCGCAGCCAGACAATGAGGGCCTGGGAGTGTATGCGCGGCGGGGTTGTACGAGCCTTTACATTCTCCCTCAACCCTCAGTGCTGCCTGCGTTAGGTTACGAGTCCACGCCGGACAGCTATGGGTTAATTATATTATATCGCCATCGTATTCTGTAGCGCTGTACAACGGGTAGCCAGGACATAACAAGTAGTATGAAACATAACAATATGACTTACAGAGACAACAGGTGAGGGGGAGCTTAGTACTTAATTCTTGTTTATAGCCCCCGAAACATGGCTTTATTTATATAACCACGAAGAGGAGACCGCTGAGATCTCTAAAGCGCATTGCTTTTAAGTGTTCTCATCGTATCTGTGTGATCGATCTGTCACATCCCCTTTGTGTGTACAGGAGACGTAATTATACGTAGTCACCGCTGATCCTAAGACCTCCGTAAACTTGTATGCGGTACATGTAGTCACACCGCGTGTAGCCGTCACTGAGTAACATGCTAGACCCCGGCTTCCCGTAACACATGCCGGGCTTTGTTCCTTTTATTAAACTGCTGCTTTAATGGTACCGGTAAAAATGTTAGTGATGTAATCTGGCGAGAAAACCAGTAATCACCGGTAACCCCTGGCGGGCGGATTAGGGCTCCGTGGTGTGACGCAAGTTTTGAAGGCAGCTGCTGCTTTGTTCTGTTTCCGGCCCCGTGAATCTGGAACGCACATCATCACCGCTCCTTTCCACGGTGGAATTTTGTTTTTCTATTTCCTCGCCGCCCTGGGAGTTCACGCCGTCCTCCCGCTTTCTCGTACGCGACTATCAGTCTCTTACATCGAAGCAAAACGGCCGAGAACCCAATGACTTGTAGCGTAAAAATTAAACTTCGCTCTTCGTTTAATCTATAACTTGGTGGTTATGCCAAGAAGAGCGATTTTAACCGTTTGTGATCTTTAAATCGGTCAGTAATGCACAAAAACAAAATGTTTATTTTTATGAGGGGGGGTCCAAAATAAAACTTTAGAGTTATTTAGTTGTCGTTGATGTGCGCAGACTGTCGTTCAGGTTATACACGCAGTTGACACGGTGGCAGCGATTTGCTTATTTAAAAGAATTCCACCCATCGCTTTATTTTCGGTGGGCTGTAAGCTTGTGGTCCGGGCCGTCTTTACACATCAGTACATCAGACCATCGCTTCTGGTTTTGTCAGACCTTTGAATTTATGGACTGTAAGAA
>VKOC01025186.1:0-10356 GCA_009364415.1 Spea multiplicata
TACTGAAAGCACAGTACATCTGAGCAGTGTGGATAGTTTTAAAGAGTTTTATCTCTCTCAGAAGCTGTCTGGTACGCGAGCGCGCCTAAGGGGTTTGCGAGAGACAGAGGCATTCCACCATCTCTGTCTGGATGGGACCCCTTGTGATCCAGGCGACGTGCGGACCGCGGTGTGGGGAAGAAGACCGTGGCACCTCCATCACCCTTAGGGACAGTGCTGAACGTTTTGAATCAGGCCTCTTTCAGCACTTTCACATGATTTGTTGATTATTTATTGTTATTCTTGATTTTGATTATTCAGAATTATTTTTATTTAGCACACTTAATATTGATGCAGGACACTCGTTTTCTTTTTTTCATATAAATTTTCAGAATTTTTGCTGTCAACGCAGGAGCTCATCTTATTGTTTTCAATCAGTTTGTCTAGATATTCAGAGAGAGCATGAGAGAGTGAATGAGAGTGAGTGATGACAAATCTCATCTCCCAATGGAAAAAGCCCTCTGAATTTTATCCAAACCTAAAAGGGCAGAGAACAAAATTTGTTGTCCAAAAACGAATGGACCAAAAATGAAATGAAAAATTAGTCCAAACTGGTTTGCTTACTTTTGCAACTTTTTAATTTGTTTTAAATTGACTTTCCTATAGCATGCAGTGCAAAACGTAAATGCAAGTTGACAATTATGACTTTAGTTCGTAAAGTCGTAATTGCATACTCAACAATTCACTCAATGTCCAGGTGCCCATAATTTGTTTAGAGTGTCTCATTTAAAGCTTGTAATGAATTACTGCTCTAACTTTCAGATTGCTATAAGGCAGAACTATTAGATGAGGTGACATGGTATATGTAAAACTCTTATATAGGATCACAGAAATACTCCACGGTGATTCAAATATGTATTCCAATCTTAACCCTTTTCTTGTCAAATGAATCATTCCTTAGTGGAATATATTGTAGAAAAATGTACAGATTGCTTTACATTTCTTAAAAATATAAAAACCATAAAAATGTAGTTCCAAATCAAAAGTTCTGGATCTCATAGAATTGTTTTCCACTTCAAATATTAACCTTCTGAAGGCAAGTGCGCAATTCCAGTCATATTAGCAAATGAGAGAAAAATTGAATACCTAATTTATTCAATAACTTGTGTACTTTGAAGTTTTGTCATTTTGATTTCATGTCAATGAATATCCTACACATCAAATTGTTTATTTATAATCCAGTGTGATGCTTCCTAATTTTATTCTAACCTCTATAAACAACCACAGTGCCATCATTATAGCTTCTAAATTTGTACTTTTAAATATATGCAGCCCATGCTTAAACCCGCAATCATAGGGCTTACGGATGCATTTAATCATGCACATTAAGGTGGTATGGTCTTCCAAAACAGTTGTGGAATCTGATAGCATTAAATGTCAAACATGCTAGATTCTGGGCTTATATAGTACTAACAAAAGAGTCCCAAAATAAAATTTAAAGGATAAAACATTGATAAGAAATCGTTAAAAGCAACTGCAATATATACTAAAATTCAAAAATAGATTGGCTGCTGTATTGGATGTGTTTTTCATCAGCAATAAACCATGTGTGGTATGCTTCATTATGTGCTGGAATATTATGCTTATTGTATCTTCTGACAAGGGGGGCTCATCATTTAAGGTTGTGATATTTTGTAGATACAGTCATTGAAAAACTTGCTTTCCTAAAAGCTTTGTGACAGAGAAGACATGGCTCTAGTTCAGTACTTTCTGTATTGACCTTCATTGATAACAATATAATCCTGAGAGACTGAGATAATTTACTATAGTATGTTGTGATGATAAGACCTTGTTGGCTTGATAATGTTAAGATGAGAATTTCATACATCAGACAGCTGTCAGACCATTCTATTTTACCATAAAGAACATTATTTGCAAACCATAAAGATATACAGCAGCAGTTTATATGTCAACACGAAAAAGAACACGTTCTTTTTATTATTCAAAACACGCTAAAGGGATCATTATTAACATGATTATGTCCTATAAACTAATACCTTTGTAAAACAAAGTAGTACACTAATCTACAAAAAGGGTTTCACTTGAACATTATATTTTGTTCTGGCATGTGATCAATTTCCATTAAAACACATTAACAGAAAAAAAAATCCTAACAAGATTTCTCATTTTAACATTAGTAAGTTTTGGTGGCATTGACATGAAGTAAAGAGCAGAAAAAAGATTATAAATAGAATAGAACTTAAATGTGGATAATAATTCATTACAAAGCATTATATACCTTTATAATTACATAGCAGCTGTTAGTTTGTGGGATTTTTGTACTTATCTAAATATTTTAGGAACATACTGGATCATAATTGTTTTTTAGGCAAAAAAGAGATGATACAAAGTATTAAACCCCTTAAAGACCAGGCTGTTCTTTTTATTTTTGGCCTGCGTGAAATAAACTCACCTTACCATTTGAGTGCTGAGCCTCTGCTTCGTTATTTTGGATTTATTGAAGGACTTCGTGGTACCCTGGCTCGTGCACCATCTCACTACTGAGTGCTGTATTCCAACCTTTTTTTCTGTGTAAACAGACACCAGGATAGGCTTTGCCACACCAGCACCCAAACACACACCAGGACAGGCTCTGCAACGTCGACACCCAGACACACACATCAGGATAGGCTCTGTCACACCAACACTCAGACACACACACTGTCAGATATTTTATCATAGAAAACATGTATTCCATATATTCTGTATTTTACATGAACACAAAATGGAGTCAGAGCCATTTTATTTTACTTAATCATGTAGTGATTATTTCTTTTTGTCCTTGTTCTCTCTATAATTGAGAACAAAGAAGTATTCATGTATTTAGATGTTTCAGTAAGTATGATACAATTAATATCATCTTCCATGAGAAAGTTAAGGAGTAGACGCCGCATATCCTTGGGAACGTAAATTCGTATGGGGGATACATGGTAAGACTACCAAGTCCTGAGTTACTATCTAGGAGGTAAAACCTGGTGATAAGGGTGACCAAGGATAAATTCCAAACACATATGTAATGGTTTTAAGTTAATTCTTAGACCAGAGCGTCTCTCACAGGTAAAGTAAGAAATTACAATGGTGTAAATATGAGTAGAAATCCTAATTTTTATGGGTAAAACCCACTGTGATGATTGGAGAATTCCAATCAAGAGGTGGAGGCTATGATAAGCAGCCCTGTTTTTAAGCTTATGTCTTGAATAATTAAAAAAACTCACCTTGAAAAAACGAAGGGACCTTAAAAACTGACCCTGATCTAGGCAGACCCGGACGGGCTGATTCACCAAATAAACCGCAGAGAATTGGAATCTTAAGATCCTGACACCATATTTCACTCTTGGAGTTACTTTGAGTTCTAACCTATATACTTGTAGAAAGTGATATTCTTTCCATTCAATTTCTTGCCACTGAACCTGGATTAATTTCTACAAGGACCAGTTGGATCACAGCAACGAGTGGTGGTAAATATAATTGTTTTATTATTCTGAATAGAGATGAATTTTGTCTTCTTCATATAGAATTCCCTGTTTCTGGGAAATAGTATATTGCATTATTGTATATGGCGGCTTGTGAGACTGCAGCTTATAACCCGTGATAATAACAATAATGAAAAGGTATTTTTACCTGTAGATGAAGTTTGACATTATTTGCATCTATTAGGAACTTCACTAAATACTCTTAGACATCATTACATTATTTTAATTTGTCCTATTGGTTAAACTAATATAAGAGAAATAGTGATATCTTCGTTACCGCCCTGATTATTATCAATTTTTGGTTGCTGAGTGGAATGGAAATTAATTGTGTGTAGACTCATAAAGTACCAATTCATATTGATAACTATCGATAATATACTGTATTTCAATTGATTCATTTTGACATGTTTTAAGAACTTTGTGTTTTATATCATGCACTGTGTGACCCATATACAGATTTTATAAATTGCATTTACAATAAATATTTTTGATTGACTATATTGGTGATCTATATCTGATTTGAATTATAATTTTCGGCGATCTGAAAGGATTTAGGATCGGAGATAAAATATAGGGTATCTCCTTAAATTAATCTTGTGGATGTGGTACCACAATAATTGGTAGCGTCGTTATTTTGCGTATGTGATAAAATATTGGTCTTGCCTATTTTGTCTCATTAATATCCCTAACATAATTGGAGGCACTGCTGAGATATTTCACGTAAAATAATAATTCGAATTATTGATATACGGTAGTTGTCAATTTCTGTTGTTTCACATAGTATATTTCTGGTACTGTGTATTGCATACTGATCAGTGCATAAAACATGTCTGTGTCCAGCAAATCGAGTGCTACTTCTGGTGAAGATGTTTTGCTGTATAAAGCACAAATGCTGGTACATGTTAATAACATTAAACAGGATGTTATGAAAGGTTATCATAAAAATATGAAAATCAAAGAGAATTATGGAGAGTGGCTCCAATCCCTTAAGGATGAAGTACAAATGACCCTAATTAATGATTGGTCTGAAGGATCACCCTTGGTTGGACATTTGAATACCATTGTTCAAACATCTGATTTGAAGGAGCGAGAAGGGTTAATCCTTTCATCTTGGCCCTACTTCTTTGTATTGGCTTCTCAGTTGTTGCGAGATCGTGAAACTAGAGAAAAAGAAGTGTCTAGTCTCCAAAAAGAAGTGTCTAGTCTCCAGAAAGAGTTGAATGCTTCTAAAGCAGCCCTGGATCAATTAAATGATACCCAGGCAGAGTACAAACAGATGAGACTAAAGCTTGATGAATTGACTGATAAGCATTTGGCGCTTCATGGCCAGTACTTTGATGCTAAGAGCAGGGAAACGGATTGTCAGTATGATCTGGATAATTGTCGTAGGGAGATACGAGAACTCCAAGCCCAATTGTCTCAACAGTATAGTGTGCAAATGCCTAAGCTATCTTTGTATGGTGAAGGTGATGAAGGGGTTAAAACCCACACCACCGTAACAGAGTCTACTGTTCAGAGTATAAGTAAGCAATTGCAAACTCTACAAGAACAGGTTAACCAGATGGCTTCTGTCCAATCACAGCGGAATCAGAAAGTTACATTGTCTGATACACGCGATTCCTCTGACTCTGATGAAAATCAGGAGAGTGATAAAAGTGATAGTGAATCTTCCGTTTATTCAGAAGGTCATGTTTCAGGCGAACCCTCTGTGATGTTACAAGGTGCCAATACGGCCAGAACACACAGATCAGACGGGCGCTCCCGTAACTTTAAAGGAGCAACAAAGGGTACTAAGAAATTACCCGTACCTGTCTATGATGCCCCTAAGGTAATTAAATTCCTTAAGGAGACTGTTGCTGAATTTTCTAAAAAAGGCACAGCTAATATCGCTGATCATTTAGAATCATTTGAAAGGGCAATGCAGTTTTTGGGAATGGATGATGATTTCCACAAGAAGCACTATGTGTCGTGGACTTTTTCAAGTCATCACAGACATTACTTTGAAGGTTTACAAAGTATGCAAACCCTATCTTGGTCTAAAATGAAATATGAGATTAAGATTGAGTTCGGACAGTATAAAACTGTCTCAGCCGCTAAGAAGGCTGTGTATAATCTGAAATGCAGACCTCACCAAAGTCCTAGAGAGTTTTTAACTGTTCTAAAGAACGCTTATTCTCTTACAGAACGTAAGCCCAGATATGATTCTCGAGAATTCCGTGATCTTTTCTTCTATGCAATGCCTTCTCCAATTCGGACAAATCTTGCTAGAGATTATGATAGCGATTGTTCATTAGACTGGCTTGTCAATGAATGCATGACGCTGTATACAGTATTGCATGCCAATGATGATTTGCCTGATAAAAAGAATCAGAAATTTCATGGACAAGAGGCGGCAGAAACCCAAGTCCATCTGGGATTAGAATCACAGAAAAAGAGAAGCTATGCTGAGGTGGTTAAATCCCCAAAACCTCAGAAACAGGAATCGGCTACAGCCTCACCTGTTGTCAGGCCTAAAACTCTTAATGTGGAATCCCAGGATAACGAAGGAAAAAGTCCTACTGCCAAAAAGAATCCACAGTGGAGGAAGGGTAATTCCCAGTGGAAGAAAAACCCTCAGGCAAGGAGGAAATTTTACAGGACTAATAGGGACAGATCCAGTCAGTCTGAGTCTGATAACTCCCAACAGCCTCAGCCAAATAACTCCAACCCTAACAGGCAGTATAGGAATGGGAAAAACAATTTACGTCATCATGTCAATCAAATGAGTGACCAAATCAAATTGTTAACGGAGCAAATGACTAAATTAAGTCAAACTGTGGCTACAGCGACCACCAATCCTTTTTTAGGGGTAGGTCCTGCTACAATGCCAGCTCCTCCGCAATAGATCATAACGAAGTTAAAGCCGATGTGGCAATGCAGGGACGGTTATCAGATGATATAATTCCTAACCCTGTTTTACTTCCAGATCCTCATCATCTATCGGGTGATGTTAATAATGATGGTAAAACCTATGTGGTCCCTCCACTTTTGGCTAGGGGGGACGTGTCTGTAACTTTTTCTTCTATATTGCAGCCAGACCAAATGAGTCCGCAAGCTAACTTGTCTTTAAAAGCACCTAGTTCCCAGGAACCGGCTCTGAAGGAGTTAACCGATGAGATGCTGACCGCTAGTAACAGCTTGAATGCTCAAGACGTTCCTGAGAAGGAAGAACTAGTGGGTAAGGATGTGCACACATCTGTACAGGTCGGAACTACTGCCGTGACAGGTAACGTATGGAAGACAAGTGATATGCTGACACATTCTAAGTTCTTATGTGAACTAGAAGAATATGAAGGAAGATATTATGTTTCTGTAAATGTACAGGATTCATTACCACAACCCTTCATGGGGTTAATTGACACTGGGTCACAGGCAACTATATTGTCAAACGTGTATTTTCAGAAGGTAATGGACTTAGCAGCGGAAAAGCCGAAGCTAAGAGATTTTCCAAATACTCTACTGAGTGTTGGAGGTAATTCCCTTCATGTCGTAGGTTCTACCTGGTTAAAGTTTACCATAGGTAATAAGACCTTGAGACACCCGGTAATAGTGGTAAATCTCCCCTATGACCGATTGATTTTGGGTATAGATATACTCAGAAGACTTAATGTAATCATAGATTGTGTGAATGGGATTGTATGGTCACAAGCCAAAGTACCCATTCCATATGATAAGTCTCATCAGCAATCCAGGCGTAATTGCCATGTGATTGAGGAAAGGCCGGACTCAATTGAAATTCATTTTAGGAATAGTCAGTCATCTGATGTTACTGTTTTGCAGGTTAATGATTTTATTTCCCCTGCAGATGATCATTCCATAAAAGTTCAACCGGAGAGGATCCGAAATGTCTCTCTGGAAGGCGATATTTTAACCATTTCTCTTCGCAGGGATTATGTGGAATCTGTGGAATCAGCAGGTCATGTTCAATTCCTTGACAAAATTGAAAGGGTTAATAACAATTTATTTTTTCCTGTTCAAGTGAATGATCTAGGGAGAAGTAAGAATGCCAAGCTAAACTTGGAGATCGAAAACAGCTATATCAGCAAAAGTCTGTTAAAGCAGATCGCTAATCCTAAAATGATCCGGTATCTTTCTCCCCAAGACAGGTGGATCCATAATCTGGACGGCGAATCGGATAGCTATAATATTATTGCAAAATGTTTGTTATCCATTTCTATCGGAAATAAGACAGCCAAACATTTGTTTCTGGTGTTGGACGAACCTCGTTACCAGATTTATGTGGGCAATGATGTCATACATCGCTTTGCTATCCATCTGGATTTGATTAATTCTAATCTTTGGACCAGGTTAAAAGGCGATCCTTGTGAATTTCAGGATGAAGATGCAGCACTGAAATCGGCACAGTTATTGCCATATGCAGTCAGTGTTCAAGTACCTGAAGAAGTAACCATTCCACAAGGAAGCAGTAACTTTCTTCTACCCATACAGGTTAAGAAAGGCCAGAGATTGAGAAATCCCAATGCATTTATCTGCTTATCCAACCGGATGCAGCAGCTAGGTGTCATGGTAACACCCACACCAATGGTAAATATTCATGGAAACCCTATTTATGTGGTTATAAACAACATTGCACCTCATAATATTACCTTATCCAAAGGTGCTGTTGTAGGTTTGGCATTGGATTCAGAATATTATACTTTTGGATTTCAAAATCATGTAATAGGCCTCATTCCTGAAGAATATCTGACAGAAGAACAAATAGTGGAACAAACGTTTAATTCTATTCCAGAAGGTTTATTCACTATCCAATCTGTTTATCCTTTCAATATAGGTGAAGGTTCGTGCAGGATTGAAGAATCCTCCATCGTCTTTGACCACCTAATTGATGAACAAGAATATCATGACCAAAAGAAAATTAATCCACCTGGAGAGGACCTAACCTCTAAACTTGAGGAATCCTTTGAAATAGGTCAACCTAAAGTTTTTCCTGGATTTCAGGAAAGGGTGGAAGAACAGATATCCATGGCTGATGCTTGCGCTAATGACAGTGAACGTCAACAGCTAAGGGAAATCCTAATGGAGTTCCAAGACATCTTTGCCAAAGATTCTTATGATTGTGGTTTTACTAACCTTCATGTCGCTAGGATCCAGACTGATCCCGATCTACCACCCGTATGTATCAAGCAATATAGACTACCTTTAGCGTCCTATGATGCGCTACAGGATATCATTCGGAATTTAAAGGACCGTGGCATTATCCGTTCGGTGCACAGTTCGTATAATAACCCCATCCTAGGAATTCTGAAGCCTAATGGTCAATGGCGTTTGTGTGCTGATTTAAGACAGCTAAATAAACGTGTGTATATGTCTGGATGGCCTGTACCCTACATAGACCAATACTTGGTACAAATGCAAGGATCCAAAATATTTACTGCCCTAGATTGTGCCCAGGGATACTGGACTATTCCGGTACACAAGGAGGACCAATACAAGTTGGCCTTTACATTTGGAAAACAGCAGTATACTTGGACCCGGATGCCTTTTGGTTACATAAATTCTGGTCATGAATTTGCTGTATTCATGCATAAAGTTATGCCTGATGCATTTGAAAGGGGAACCTTGGCCTATGTGGATGATATTTTACTCAAAAGTACTTCTTTTGATAAACATATTCGGGAGATTCGACATGTTCTTAATCAATTAAGAGAAGCAGGAGTTAAACTTTCATTACAGAAAGCCCAATGGTGTCGCACCAAAGTCAACTTCCTTGGACACGAGGTAACTTCTGAAGGGTTAAGTCCACAGAAGAAGAAAGTTGAAGCCGTTCTGAATGCCAAAACTCCTACCAATGTCAAAGAATTAAGATCATTCTTAGGAATGATTAATTATTCCCGTAAGTTTATTGATAACTATGCAGAACTAACAAAACCTCTTTTACAGCTGCTTAAGAAACACGTAAGATGGAACTGGGGGGAAGCCCAGGACAAAGCCATAGCTGAGCTGAGGAGAAAACTCACTCAGGCACCCTGTTTGGCATATCCGGAGGGAGGTAAGCCTTTCTATCTGGAAACCGGATTTACTAACTTAAGCATAAGTGCGGTTTTGTATCAAAAACAGGACAATCTGAACAAAGTCATCGCATATGCAAGCAAAACCTTGTCACCGGTTGAAGTGAAATTCAACAACTGTGAGAAAGCTTTATTGTCTACAGTATGGGCATTACAGAATTTTCGGAGCTATATCCACGGCGAGAAGATTATTGTAGAAACTGCTCACCAACCTCTACAATATTTGCAGAGCGACAGGATACGAGACGGTAATCTGTCTAACAGTAGAATTACTGCATGGACTTTATTCTTACAGGGATGGCCGTTAGAAGTCCGTTATAATCAAAACAAGAAGAATGTAGTTGCCCAAGGACTAGCAGATCTACATGATTGTGCTGCTCTTCCTCTGGATGATAACTCTACCGGAGATGATTTCCTAGAGGAACAATTACTTTCTCCTTATAAAGCTTATGACGAGGAATATTGTCGACCACTATCATGTGTATACATAGATGGTTGTTCATATCATATCACCATTGATAATGAACGGAAATTGGTTGCAGGTATTGGAATCACCTGGACAGGTGATTATCCAAATATATCTGTAGGGTACAGCATTGGTCCTAAAAGCAGTCAGATAGCTGAACTTTGTGCCGTATATAAGACCGTTCAAATGGCAATTGAGTATGGTGTTAAAGAATTTGTTATCATAACCGATTCTAACTACGTGCGCAATAGCTTTGTCGAATATCTGCCTAGCTGGAAACGTAACCAAATGCTGAGAAGTAACAACAAAC
>VKOC01025188.1:0-11248 GCA_009364415.1 Spea multiplicata
ATTTTAAACTTCGCCCCAGGCGGCGTTAAGTCTTCGGCCGGCCCTGGATGCGGAGTAGAGCAACATGTCTGGTGATCTTGCAAGAGGGAGCAGGAGGGGTTGTATCTCTGCTTCTCTCTGTATGCCCCTTGTAGGTTTGAGGGTGATGGAGTACACATTGGAAACACAACTCCTTAAAACACCACTCCAGATCAGAGAGAGAAGTGCAAGGGATGGAGAGCTGCATTCTCAGGTGGGCTAGGAACATATCTGAGAATGTGCAACTAAAAGAAGATGGTTAATGAAACTACTATGTGAAGATTGATGGACGTGTGCAGAGCTAATATCCTGGATTAGGAAGTAGTCCTATCCCTGATTTGCCCAACCAATAAGATAAATTACAGAGTTACCAATAGTATCCTTCATCCGTGTGATAACAAGGTATTGGTCATTATTCATGTGTTGCATGAAGTATCATCAATTCTGTTCGAGCCTAAAGTCTATTGATGCTGTTGGCGAGTTCCTTGTCTTGAAATGGTTTGGCTCTTTGACGTCACACACTGTTGATTTCAAAATAACTTCTCAATTCCGATCTGGAAAGCCTTGCATTAATTTTGAAATCTTGACCTGTGTCATGAGCCGTGGAACCACTGACCTTAAATACTCCATTTTTAAAAAAAATGTTTTAAAAGGACATAGAGAATTTACATATCATTTGTATATGAATCAAATAAAGAATGGTTTTGGAGCTTTTCAACTTAAAGTAAACAATGTCTTAAGTTGTATCACGTGATCTCCCTTGTAACTGCCAAACAGGACACCAGGCTGCTTGCTCTCTTAAAAGGGCAATCTACCGTTTTTGCCTGCATCTAGGCCTGGGCAAGGATACATCACTGTTCATTACTCAATATCACAGGTAAAGTAAGTAAATGCTCATACAAAATTTAGGAAAGATATCTGCTAACTTTGGCCTCACGGGTACTCTGAATATCACAACTTTAGCTCTGTCCCTCTCGGAGAACACACAGATTTTTAGGAAGCTTTCCTGAATTCCTGCAAAAAAAAAGAAACCTTAATTTCCGACACATAAAAATGCATACGGTGGCCTCCTGTTATCAAACGAGTATCTTTGAGGCTGCACACATAACCGTGCATTCTTAGAAACCATTCATCCATACTGCAATCTTCAAAAAGAATGAAATCAAAAGGAGTTGGGCTTCAATATGTTCTGTGTAATGTTATGATGACTGTTCTTTTTTTTTAATATTTTTACTCCAAGAAAAAGGTTTCAAAGCATCCAAGTAAAGTATAAATCCTAGATTCTGATAACGTTAGCTTAGTACTTGTACACACATTTTTACTGACTTTTTCAACAACCCAATAGTACGGGAGCCTAAACCCATTTTTAAAATAAGGACTTTATTGCCGTGCGATTAGCTTTCGCCAACAGAGCATAAAGGCTCTGATGCATAGAAGATTTGTCACAGTAAACCTAGATAAATAGACATGTTATGTGCCAAGTGAAGAATAGACCCCTGAAGTCCTGAAAGCTTATGTGCCTTTGCATCTTTTTCTACTTTGACCCCATAAAAGCCATCAACTTCAGCTAAAGGTGGAGTGGCAAATAATAAGAAAGCAACTTGGCCAAATTATTCAAATTAGTGCTTGCCATGGTTGTTGAAATGAGATCTCAAGGTAAAAAGAAATCCAATGACCTTTTATCCAAATCCTTTTATAGCAAAGACCTCATATTTTAGTAAAGAATTACAATGTTTTTTGTTTTTTTTTTTAGCAATTGTCTTGGCAATAACTAAATAATTAGGACTAAGGCAGTTCAGTTCCCCCTGCAAGCAGGGACTATACGCTTCCCAATTTGCATGTAAAACGTTGTTGGAAGTTATCCCTTATAAATATTCATCAGATTGTGTCTTGTATGCCTGCAGAATGCTTTCCCCGTTTGCTATGCAGTAAGGCTCCACAATCAAAGTGTCCTGTACATCATTGCTGGACACACAGACATAACAGTGAGTCAGGCAGTGCGATGGTTTATTTAACAGGGGGGTGGGCAGCCTAATCATGACTACTGTGGGAGATGGGGAGGGAGGAAAAAAAGCTTTATCAAAGACTGGAGAATGTAATGTGTTTACAGTAGCAGGCAAATGAGAAGGGGGGAGCCAAGTGCTTGCCTGCTGTGACTGGGCTGAGTAATGGCTTTAACTTGGACGTCACAGGCAGCGGAGCCATGGGTGCAGCTGGGCTTTACCGCAACGTGATGCAGCGATGGAGCAGACTGTGGCAGCGGCAGGCAGTGGGGAAGCGGCACGGAACGCTGGGCAGCAATAACGTTCTATTTTAGAACGCGCAAGCAGTGAGCGCTCTGCAGCAGCAGCACAAGCAGCAGCACAAGCAGCAGCACAAGCAGCAGCACAAGCCTCATCCTCACCCAGCCTACAAACAAGGGCGCTGTGCAGGTTTTTTTCTCCCTTCCTTCTGGAGGAGGTGCATACAGATGCAGCTTATTTGCCTACCAGCCCTCAGTGGAATAGCATTTAAGCAGACACATTGAACTCCTAGCTCCTTCAAGGAGGCAAACCTAGCCGTGTCTGTGTGTGTGGCGTGGATGCTGCTTCCCAGAAATACACGGGGAACAAAAGATGCCTTGAAAGATGAGAAGAGCTCATCTCCTGCCGTGGTAGATGCAGCCATTGAGAAGCTGCAGTGAAGGAGAACCAGTATCACAGGGTGAAGAAGGAGGAGCAGAGGACAAGCATCTCATGTCTTTTTAATGAGGACTAACCTCCCAGGAAGGGGAGAAGCGATCTACAGACTTCATTTCCTCCGCTGACCTCTAGTTTGCATCAGTAGCTGGTGTCTCAGTCCTCTGTCTATAGACTGAGGCTGCCAGGGGAGCCCAGGCAGAGGCTCTGTACCTGCAGCAGACATGGCCAGTCAGCAGGACTCCGGCTTCTTTGAGATCAGCATCAAATACTTGCTGAAATCCTGGAGCAATAGTGAGTAGACAATAAAACATAAGCGACTTATGCTCAATTTGCTGTCTGTTTTCACTGCTGCATTTGTAGCCATGATGGGCAAGTGGCTGCCTCATTCTGCTGTGTCAGGCTGGGGAGTCTTGTTTTTCTTGTTTCTGTGAAGGTATCATCTTCATTCAAAAGACGATTAGGAAAGATCTGTCCTAAATCACATCTAGCTGATGTCACTTTCAGGGAAACAGGGTGCCCAGGTCAGCATTGCTTGTGCTGTAATGGCTTCTATTCACTAAAGTGAGAGCTGACAGGAGAGTTTGCAGGAGAGTTGTGGTTTCAACTAGGACCATACCTGACTGATGCCTCTGTAACAAGAGCTGAGCTGGCCCTGCATGATGCATAGTTCACTCTGATTGTTAATTTACACATACTTTATGCAGGGTCATAGCAGCTATTCTGGGATCTGGTTTGCCCTTCATAAGGTAAAGTGAAGTCAGATGAAGCTCAGTTCTCCTGCACACTCCCCCTTTAGTGAATACACCCCAGTGTGTTTATTGAACAGCCGCTTGTTGTTGTTGGACTTGGATTGTATACAGAACCTGTCTTCCGATGGGGTGTGGTGAAGCGGCACTTTCAAAAGCATCCTTAGGGTTTACTGGTGTGACCGTATAGATTCCAGTAATTACTTGGAAAGATGACATTCCGATCGATAATATATTGATGGTAACTTTGCTTTCATAGTTCGAGTCGAGAAGGACGTAATGTGTATCTTAGAAGTTTTGAATATGATTTCTATGTGCATTTGCCAGCTCATGTTGTCGCAGCCGAGTTAGAAACACCTGCTGGAGTTTTGACAAAAGAAGTCCAACCAAGAATGCATTGTGTATGGCGCTGATCCAGGCGGTGCTCCACAATGTAAAAAGTACACAATAAACGTACAGGTCAAAACAACCCTCCCAGGTAACACCTATGTTAACTGTACAAACCTGTACAGATCAGGAAAATGATGTCATACAGGTGTTATGTACGTTCATTCTGAAACCATCACAACTGTTTTCTATACTTAGGGTCCTTCATTTGGTGTACAGAGAGCGTTATGTCTTCAGGACAGACAGATATATATATATATATATATACACACACACACATATGTATATACATATATATACGGGATGTACATCATGTTGGGAGATGAGGCCTACCTATCAGTGTAAGCTTGCAAGCAGGGCCCTCTTTACCTAATGTATCGTTTTGTCTTGGTCTCTCTATTGTGTCATTCCCCTTGAATATATGTACTGTAAGAAACGCTGCCTAAGATCGATCGATCTATCTATCTATCTATCTATCTATCTATCTATCTATCTGTCTATCAGTCTTTCTGTCTGTCTGTCTATCGGTGCAAGCACGTTTTTTTTTTCTTGTAGCACAGACACCACACAGTTTCTTATTGTTTGAGTTCAAACCATTTAAATAGGTTGTTTGCTTTTGCTTGTTAAGGGTAACGATTGCTACAAAGTGCCAACCCGGCTTAATGTTAGAAAGAAGTTATTCAGGTTTAATTGAGAAATATTTTTCTTGGGCCAAAAAGCAAACACACGAGAGCGTGCAAACTACGATGTTTAATGAATCCGTATTACATTTGACATTTATTAGCGGCGTTGTTACACATCAGCCTTCTAGCCAGTAAGCTCCCCTTTTGCGATGTAGTCACAAATGTAACCCAGATGTTCAGAAGAGGATTTGCAGAATGAAATAATTCATTATAGACCGCAGAATCAATCAAATAAAACACCTCACAAGTCTGATTTTACGTTCATTTTCCACATGATGTAAACATTACATACCTTGTACAGTATACGTTACAGAACAAGTCTCTTTTTCATCATCTTGGTGGTTTTAGGGTATTTAGGATTATTTTAGAGAAGCTCCTGCATGCATTATAACAATGCTGTAATACATTCCTTGAACTAGAATATGATATTCTGATGTCATAATCATTACAGCCTTTGTGTTTGTAAGATTGTAAGCTTGTGAGCAGGGTTCTCTCCACCTAATGTATCGGTTTGTCTCAGTCTGTCAATTCTCCTCTTGTCATATCCCTTGAATATATGTATTGTATTAAGCGCTGCATAAATTGTTGGCGTATACATAATAAAAGATAATATAATAAAGTATAATAATAAAGGTCACTGATATTTCCATAAACAGGTGTGTTTTTATATAGCTAATGTTAACTTATATTAACAGTGATTGCATTTTTTTTTTATATTTTCTATTCCTATTTCTGCACAAATGTTCTATTTATGTGTGAATTTTAATGGATGTTCTAGAAGAGAGAGTTCATATCTGGCACAAAGGTTTCTGTGGAGTATAACTGCCATAATGCTCAGTCCTGGGACACTTTTTCTTGTCCGACAGTCCAGGTGGCTGTATTGAGGAACGTAAGAATATATAGAGAGGCTGGTAAACAGAACACGGTAATCAGGACCTTTAGTGAATATCATATTAAAGGTGCTGTTCCACTTAATGTGCTGAAGTGTGTTTTTTAGCAGTGTTGAATAATGAAAACCCTTACCAGAAATCATTCTTAATTCATGTAAAATTTGGCCTCATTAATATTTTTAGCGGTCATGCGGCAAGAAAGCAGGCACTGATAGGATGTTGCCGTAGAAGCTGAAAAAAAGCATCTTAAGTTTGTTTTTTTCTGATGAAACTTTCAGCCAGATCTGCTACGGTTTATTAGCTTAGCTTATCGGAGAGTGTAATGAATGTTACGTCTCACAGCACCTTTAACCAAATGTAACTTAAGTAAATATATTCCTTTTATATAGTATATTATACCGGCAAATGTAATTAAATGTTAAATGGAACAGACCTGCCCACAACAGCTTTTAAATATTTGTCTTTATATTACAAATATTTACAAAACTGTCTCTACAATGTACAAGGTAGAACTCTCCAAACTTTACAAACTAGTACTTGCTTTCCTGTTAAACAAAACACGTACAGAAGAATGCAGACCCGCAAAACATACGTAATGAGATCTTCAAACATGAAACAATGGAAAATTCTAAGAATGTATAACTGGACAGTAAACGCAGTTTGCTACAGAGAGGAAAAGTCCTCTGAAAAATATTATGTATATTGTTATTTCAGCGACTTGCAATGGCAAAAGTAATTTAAAATAATCGAAATGATGATAGATTAGAGATGGCCTGAGAATTATTGCCTATTTCATTACAAGGTTATAAACCGAGCGTTTGGGGTTATTCACAAAACCGTTAGCTGTGGGTAAATTGCGCTGAGTTGATTTTAATCTGTGGCCTAAATTCTCTCCGTGATATACCTGAAAATAATCAAAATCTAAAGATTTATTATATAATCCAATAAATGAAATATTTTACAATGCATTTCCACTCTGTCTTCTCAGTGTAGGTCTTACTATAGCCCCTATCCCAGCTCAAGGCGCCTACTTGGAGAGTAGGTTTCCAAGATGTTAACGAACAGTCAGACACATATTTTAAATTATTTAAATAAAATGCTCAAAAAATGTAAGTCAATCCTGCCTTTCTTATATCTCAGTTATCAAGGGACAGACTATGGGGTTTATTCCCTAAAGAGGAAGTGTGTAGAAGTCTTGTGGCTTTAACTCTCTCAGTTCATACAGAAGTGAGCAGATCCTGTATAATGCATAATTTAATAAAGGGAGGTGGCTTTGAAGGAATCTCATTGATTTAACTATGCATTATGCAGGGCCAGCCAAGCTCCTTCTGCAGGAAGAGCTCACTGGGGTCGGACCCTCTTTATGTAAAGTGGAGTTAAGGAGCTGAAACAGAAATTCTTCTGTCACCTCGACTAGACTTTTCTGGTGCCTACACTATCTAGATAACTCAGCAAGCATGGAAATTCTTGGTTGACATAGATATAGAATTTGACGGCTGATAAGAAGCATTCAGCACATCTAGTCTGCCCAATTTTCCTAATGCAAAGACTCAAACCTTATCAATCCTCGGTCTCATCTTGGTTTCTGGACAGCTTTATGGCTATCCTATGCCTGTTTAATTTCCCTCGCTGTTTCATTGTCTACCACAAGCTGGGCTTGACATGCTAGACAAATCCAAATGTGGCTGGATATGCCTGACTGCATCTAGCCCTGCTCTCCCACTTCCACTTGAAGACTGTTCAACGTGTCTACCACCCTCTCAGCAAAATATGACATCTAAATTGTAATTTTACATTAAGGGCCCAAAGTCTTCCCTGTTCTTAATATCAACATTTTGCCCATACCTGTTGGGGTTAAATGTATTGAATATTCACTGAGACTTATTCATTGTCATTTCTAACTTAATTTCTAACTAAGTCCTTGTCATTTCGTAATGGTGTTTACTATTATACCTAACCTGACATTGATGGACAGACTAACAATTGCTATTATTGATTGGGGACAGATATTTAGGTTGTCATCTGTGTTCTACCCATACCCACTGCTTCCCTAATGCTGCACTGAGTATCTTTAAGGTTAATATGGCACATTTTGAGTAATTTGATTAGTAAGTTGGCCAAAGTTGACTGGTTGTGGAAAGAGAAATTAACCACATCACCAGCTCATCAGACCTTGTTTAAAAGACATAAATTCCATACAGCACATGGTTTAAGCAGATGTTAGTAATGGTGTTTTTGTTATTGCAGAATGTCATAGTCTTGTGAACATTGAATAATGTACAATTGTATAGTCACACAACCCACACGTGTTGGGGACCAGCTTTTTTTTTTACTGTTTAATTATAGCGTGATGTAATGTTGCTTCTATTGTATCCACAAGTTCTGGATCTCGAGCCAGTTGCTCTAAATTGGTGATTGTATTAACCACTGAATCAGGTTATTGAGTGGATTGTTAATTACATATTAACACTTAAGGCTTTGATATCACATTACAACGCCATTGTCACATTGTACAGCTCAGTGGTCTAAGTCAACAATTTGCCAGTAAGTTTGTGAATAACAATGGCAGAACTGTGAGACTTTCCTGTTTACAACAATGGTCTACATTTTTGTTTTGCTATGGTGGGTCGTCCGCTTCCCGAAGGTGATGATCCGTAGTACAATAAAATCACGCGCAGTCCATGAAGAGGGCTAGCTATAGTCTCCACAGTGAGGTTATATTTCCAAGTGTCTTGGAGCATTTCAGTTTTTGTCGGAAATAATTATTTGTTATTTTCCACCAATGTCCAGCTATAGACAGAGCTCATCTTTACAAGCAGTTGTTTGCTGTGCCTCCACAATACTACGACACCTGTAGATCTGCAGGAATTGTGTGGGGGGCCTGAGGGTTGGAACTCTCCTAAAGCCCTGTGGTGCTTTGTAGAATCTGCTGTCCATGGTTGATGGAGTAGACACTTTCCATTACATCATTTACTTAATTTGGCTTTCAGGAAATGGTAGAAGCTTTAGCAGCCGGATGGTGTGAGGCAGACATTTATCTATGGATCTAACCTAGGTGGGCTTACCTCACTCTGCATTATAAATGTTCTGTATCATCTCTTTCACACTACATGCCATCATCGTGTTCCTGATAACGTGTGAAGGCCATCACACTTAAAACCTTTAACTGAAATACACCAGCGCTACATACATTTTCTGATGTCATTATGCTTTTATGTAATTTTTAAATTCCTTTGGGCTATTGCAGAGAGGCTGACAGATGCCCAGGGGACATGGGCTTGTTGAATGACTTCAAGTGATTAATTAGTGATGTTAGCTAGGATTTTCTTACGCTGAGTTATTATCTCATCGTCTCCTTATCCTTACCTCTTGAGACATAAGTTTTGAAAAACACTTATCGTTGGCCTGACTTGAAGTCCTGAGCACCAGAGTACCCTGATATGAATTTTACCTAATTCTTATGATCACCCTCTTTATTATGAAGGCAACTCCAGGAATAGATAACAAGCAGTGAGCTTCTTGGCCACCATATTACATGGCCACACGGATTAGCTTTCTCCCAGGGTGGAAGTAGGTAGCTCCCTCTTCTCCCTATTTAGCAAACACAGCGCTACTAACTAGGGACAGGATAATTCCGTCCTGGCAAGTGGGGGCATTAAGTGGCTGGTTGTACCAATGTCCTCAGCATCATGTCCACAGTCCCCCAGTAATAAAGCCCTGTCTTTGTTTTGTCAATGAGCAACGTTACAATCATAGTGACCCACAAAGTAGACCTCTGCGTAAATTTTCACCAGCACCCTTTTTAAATTATGTTCATTTCACAAGCTGAATCTAGTTGGAGCTTGAATGTCAGCTGGCAACCTCATTTGCTCCATATTTTCTTTGTTGCAAATGCATTTGTCAGATAAGTGTAATCTCCCATCTTGACAGCCATGAAAATTAGCTTATGAGACGGATACAGTCATTTTTTTTCGTCATGTCTGGGCAAAGTGCAGGGTTGCTGCCACCATGAAACAGATGCACATGACCTGTCATGTTGCTTTGTGAAATACACACCTGCTAACGTCTAATTTTCCTTAATAACACACAAGAGAATCCCTCCCTGCAGCAATGGATTTTCAAGTGTAGTAGATTATATAAGGGTTTTTTTGTGGCTAGGAAAAATACCAGCTCTAATGTATGATATCTCTGTCTGCTAGACAGAGGTATGTCCTGTCTGCACTATACACAGTACTTGGCAGCATTGTATTTTGTTTGACATCCAATATATTCTGTCAGGTCCAGCGTGGGACAATACATTTATAATTATGTTGAGTTAGATGCCAATAAAACTTGATGTAAATTGAAATAGGTTAATATGTCAATCTCCAATGGTGTAATTTGAGATCAGACCTGAAATGGAGACCGATATATCTGCTACACTGTGTAAGTCGATGACTGCTTATACTGCCGTGGCCGTCTCTGATATACTTGTGTTTCAGAACCTTTTGGAGGGTAGCTATGGGGTTCATTCACTAAAGTGAGTGTTTGCAGGAGAACTTGAAGGGTTTGTTCACTAAATGGGGAGTTGCTAGTATTGGGTTTCAACCCAACTATACATTATGAAGGGTCATCACCAATAAGCTGCAGGAAGATCTTGGCTGGTCCTCTCCTCTCACCTATTAAATTATGCATTTTACATGGCCAGTTCAGTCCTTCATGCTGGAGGTACCTGCCAGTGTCGGCCCTTGTAATGAATACCACAACTCTCCTGCAAATCATAATTTTAGTGAATAAAGGCTGCATTCTCAAATCTCTCATATCACAGTGTATTATGAAGGACCAGCCTAAGTGAACATCTGTTGCATGAAGGGCTAAGCTGGTCCTGCATAATGCATAGTTCATGTGGGAAGATTTATTGAACGTCATCTCACCGTTTGAACAATGCTTTATGCAGGCCAGCTCAACCCTTCTCGGTAATTCATAATGTACTGTATAGAGAAGTCATTTGAATTTGCAACTTGATTTTAATCTCTCGTTTTAGTGAATAAAGCCCTGACGTAGAAAACTGAGTGCTTCTAAATGCAGTGTTTGGCAACTTTCCAAGAATTCTTTACTGTAGTTCTCTTCACTCTTACCAACCTATGACAATGTAAAATATATTCTTGCTCTAAGTGTTTGTTTTTTTCATTTCAAATAGTTTTTAGACTAGAGCTAGAAAATATTTTCACCATTTAAATTATTGTGCTTCTACTGCTTTCAACTCCTTTCATGTTCTTATTATTTCCTTTGGGGAAATCGGGCGGTTTGTCTTAAAAGGAGAAACAAAAATGCTATGACATCTGTTGACATCCAGGTATTGTGGTCTTGTGATTCTTAAAAGATAAGATACACAACTGCTTGTTAAAATAACAATTTATATGGGAACTTTCACCTACTTTTAATTAAAAAATGTCAATATCCTTTTTTAAAAGCAGTTTTCAAATCTTACTAAACTTTGCTAGACACATCACCTACAAGCATGCACCTATTTTTTGGGTATTTTTCTTTAATGGTTTCATAATTCTGCAAAATAACCAGGTGTCTTTGGAGAAGAGGAGGCTAATTCACTCTGTTAATTATCTCAGCCAAACCAGACCATAATTATTATTGTTATTAGTTATCGATTTAGTGCAATCATATTCAGCAGCTCTGTACAATGGGAATAATAAGGTATGTCGGCATCTATTAAAGTCTTTAGGACCCAAACACCTCTTTACTAGAGGCTCAGAATGTCTGAGTTAATCGCAGTGTTCTACAGCCCTGACAGTCACAATAATGTGTATTGAAACAGCAGAATTGGTTTATGGGTTTATAAACTACTT
>VKOC01025197.1:0-42162 GCA_009364415.1 Spea multiplicata
GAGTGTGATTGCTGTTTGCTGTTAGCAGTTTGATATATATATAACTGCTATCACACTCCTATCAAGCCAAGGCAGCCAGTACATGCTGGGACCTGGGGATGATAGTAGTGGGATTACAGCCTCCCTATGCCATGCTACAACCCCCACCCCCCTTACACATCCATGCTATCTCACACTCATTCACAAACATTTAAATACTCATTCATTCCATTAATCACACACACTTCACACTTTAATCACACATACTTACCCAAAAACCCTCCCCCACCCCCTTACCTGAACTGCAGATCTCCCACTCGCAGACTTCTGCAGGGGCCCGGCTGTGTGAGTAACTTCTCTGGCCCCGCCCCCAGAGGAGGGAGGGGGGAGATAGAGTTCTGTGAGGAAGCTGCAAGCTTCCTGTCCTGCTTCTAACAGAAGAGACGCTGCTCGTGACCGGTAAGCAGCATGGCCCCAGTAGACATTTTTTTGGGGTCTGATTATAAGACGACCCCGATTATAAGACGAGGGGTATTTTTCAGAGCATTTGCTCTGGAAAAAACCTCGTCTTATAATCGAGCAAATACGGTATATACTGATGAGGGCTATGTTATAACACCTGCATATGCATAATGGGGGATTATTGTACACAACCTTTAGAGTTCCCAATGTCCTCAAAATGTGAAAATGGGGTCTGGCACATTTGTTTTACTATTTTGGTAATGGTGTAGGGGGGGCATGGCCCCCTCTGGCTCCCCCCCGCCGACGCCACTTCATCCACTCCCTGTCGACTTTCTCTCCTATTCAAAGCTGCCTGGATGGCTATGGATGGCTATGCCAGCCCCATGCATGGCCACATGTTACACCTTTAGGGATGTAGAAATTGAATGCACACCCAAGTTTATCCAAAGGGTGGTTGCACGCTACAGTATTACTGGCCATCTCAGTGGCTTCAAATGTATCCACAATGGATGGGAGGAATTATTGGGCACCTTCCTACCAGACTTTTATCCGGTGAGCCCTACAGACAACCTGGACTTGGTCATATCTCTCATCTGCAACAATACTTTCATATGAGATGAGATATGCATACACTATGACTATAATATATATATGGGTATTTCAATTGTCTTAAAAGAATATGAATTGGTGCTCCTCTGAAAATGATCTTTTGACGCACATATTAAGCTAGATTAAATCAACAATTAGCTATGCAAAAGGTCTGATTAAGATGACATTTAATGTCTGCAAATGGCAGAAACGTATATATTGCATGTTCGACAGGCCTGTGCAGAAGTTCATTTAAAATACCATAGACACTGTGTATGTTTTCCTCAATAGTAGCATTTTCCCTCAGTGTGCGTGAGAAATATCAATGCAGCTTGTTAAATCAATACGCATACATACAATACATAATACTTATGTATATAACATTTTGACTGGACCATTTTTTCACATGAAACCATTTGTTTACAAGAAGAGCAGTGAATGATATATAATAGGGTGTTCGTATTTTTCAGAATTCCGTCATGTAATGCAAGACGGTTCTTTTCTTTACATTTTTTGTAGTTATAATAAAGTATGAATTATGTATTGGCTTACATTACTGATTAAAAGAAAATATGAATGTCTAAGTAAGGAGGTTATGTTGTGCTATAAGCTAAAGGCCATTGAGAAATCAATGCAGACTGCTTGAAAAACTATACAGCAGCCAAGTGCAATTAAAATAATTGCAATACTTCTGAAACAGTTTCCAAAGCAAATAATCTTGAGTTCCACCACTCAATGGTAACTTTAATATAACATAACACAAGACACAGTTTATTTACAATCTATAATCTTCTTTAAGAGTGAGGAAGGACTCGATTAAAGGTTATCGACGTTTAGAAGCCATTTAGGACTTACCAGGCTTAGTCTGCAGATCCCAGCGGCTGGTCACACTATAATTGCTGAATGGAAAATTGTTGTAAGTGGTCCACCTGTATCTTTATTGTGTAACTGAATCAAAGTATTTTGCTGTCCTATTGACTTAAATAAACCATACACACATACTCATAAACACAGGTTCATTTGGGTGATTTGCAACCTTATCTAAAGCAAGTATTCCACGAGATTCCTATGGGGGAAATTTAACAGTGGGTGCATGTAATTATAATTCCCCCATAGCAGGTTAAGAACCTCATTACTAGGGTACAGTACACCCACATGAGACACTTTCTTGGTGGATCCATACATTTACCTGATACCCATTGACAATGATTTGCCTAGATCTGTGCTAAATCCCATGAGGTCCACTTCCATAATGAAGTCTCACATGGCATTTAACCACTCCATTGAAACAGATGAACTTAAACAGAAACCTAGTTTCAAGCAATACATGTTGAGGTGGTGTAGTCTTCTATCATTCAATCAAAAGACTAAACATAAACTGTTAGACTGTTGGTTATAATGTAAAGTTCATCCATGGAGAATATATGCTGATTTTTGTGAAGTCTGACCTCACAAAAATGTTTTTTTTTTAAATTAAAAATGTCGAGTTCTTTGGCATAAGAAAACAAAGGGACTAATGGAAACGATCCCATTGGAGAGTTTTTGTTACTTCAGACACAGTGTTTTGCAGTTTTGGTTCCAGAAACAATTGAATGACATCACCAAAAAGTTATTTGCTCCTCCTATGGGAACATAGAGGCTAAATTGTCCAATCTAGTTTGTGGTAAGTTAGTGGTCATAGTTTATTATCATTTTAGGAACTCCTTATGCATGCTATTGACTAATTGCTTTGTGGCCAGCTCAGTAAGAGTGCTCATCAGTGCAACAATGATAGCAAATTAATGAGAAATTAATGATATTTACGGAATCTGGTTGTTTGTCCATTGTTATTAGTTTCAATCAGTCCTAAAGAGGCTATTTTGCAATATGATAGAGTTATTCTACTTCATGATAGAACAATTTAGTTAGATAGTAATTGAGGCCAAAAAAAAACACATTAAGTGTATCACTTTCAGATATCGATGCTGATGCTTTTGATCCAAATATGACAAATTATGTTTTCATTGTCCAATTATTTTAATAATGTTTTGGTCCACTCTGAAAACCCTAAAAAAAAAAAACTTGTCATTACAGAGGTCTTATATTCAGTGAGGGCCCTGGGATGCCACATCAGCAATCTACTGCTTGTTAGGTTACCAGTTTATTACACAATAAATCTACTTTTTATTTTTAATCAATAAGAAATTATCTGCAGTCAGGAAGCATGTGGAACACCATTCATTCCAATGCTGATCATTACAGTGCATTTTTTTGCCTTTTCCTCATGGATATATATTTAATATGAAACAGTGTTTCTTGATGCTAGTAGAAATCATGCCCAATATTGCTTGACTGTTCTGCATTAAACCAAGAAACATATCTTAGCATTAGAGAAAACAATATATGAAAAATTAAACTAATGCAAATTGTATTTATTTCTGTAACTCTGTCTTTAGAAAACTTTCAATGGACACAATATTTTATTATTTTGATACGAGAAAACCTGAATGAATTTAGCTCATAAGGATTCCGAACATCAACTAAAAGACTATTTAACGATATTGGATCGCTTCTTCTTCTGGTCATGCTTAAAATACATTGTGCATTGACTTTTTTTTATTTATAACCTCTCAATGGTCTAATAAAACTGAGGCACTGGAATAAAAGTATACAAGTCCATTCAAAGTGGTAGTTTCCTTTAAGTTAATTTTTTGAAGTTGGCATCGCAGCCATATGCTGTAAATGTGGAAATGTTAGATATAAAACCAAAGTTAATGCAAATACTCCAGAGGCTAACTTTATTACAAGGCTACTGTATGAACGGAAAAAATCAGCAGTTGTTGTCAAGTCAAACAAACCGCAGCGAAACGATATGGTGTGGATGCTACCAGCCAGGAAAAACACAGTATAAAGAAACATCACTCAATAGCAATAGTATTCAATGTCAGGACTCTCACAATATCCCCAAATAAAATATATTTTACATATGCTATATGGTGGCAAATATTCATAGGTAGAGCACAGCATGTAACAAAAACAAAAACGGTTCTGGTTTTTAATCCTAATTAAACACAGTTGTAATGCAATTCATGTTTGAAATGGAAATTAGTGGAATTTTTGCGACTCTCGTGCCCCTTTGATTTGTGGAATAGTTTCCTTCATTAAAAGGAGCTAATGTTTTTCTGTACTCTATACCATGGAACTTAGCTAGGGTTTCTTGACAGGTTTCTGAGAGGTCTTTGGCACATATAAATTGCTGGCAGCATGACAAAGCTCATGCCTGTTTTTGACATGCTGGGATAAATTACATTTTTGTATAGGGTTTTCTCTTTTAAGCATGTTTGGAGAAAAGTGGGCTGACGTGGACCTTGTTGCCTAGCTTATCATTTAATTAAATTAACTTACTAAATTTCCTTTCGTTTTTTTGAATTTTTAGACAAAATATTCTATTTTGACAATATCTTCAACTTTTTAAAATATGGGTTGAATTGCTAATTCTACCTAATGAAATCTAGAATATTTTAATATTTGAATTTTTACATAATATAATGCATAACTTCAGTCCTCTCCTAAATAACAATGTAATAGTATAATATGTTTAACACTAAGCAAATATTGTGGGAAAATGAAAATAATCCTGTTGCATGTCTTCTTTGTTATATTTTCAAGCATTAGGTTTATCTCCCTTGAAAAGAATACTCAAGATTAAAAAATGTAACGCTAATTGTTGTTCGTAGTATTCATCTTAAAAATATCTAGATACTTTTTCAATATTCAGAAAAAAAAAAAAATCCCCAGATGGAGATTACAAAGTTAGACACAGATACAACAAATGGTTTAAATTTATAGTCTGAAAAAAGACAATAAGACAAGTTCAAAATAACTATATATCAAGCATGGTCACTGCTAGGGAGAGCTGTTCATCCTGCCCATTTGTGCAACTCTGAATTCCCTTAAGTTCTATATGTTATTGGATGCCCAGCTGACAACATGTCAATGCTTTTATTGAATGAGTGCTTTCAACCACCTCCCCTGAGTGTCACTTCCTTGTTACTTTCTTTCAGAGGTAGTTTTTATCTATGATTTGCAGAAGCAGCATCCCATTATATTGCTTCTTGCCTAAAGGGTCAAATACAGGACAACCGCCACTCAAATAAATGGTGTAGAACTGTCACCTCTTCTAGAACGATAAGCATTTGGCAGCTGCTGGAGCTGAAATGGATATGCATACAGCCTGCAATTTACTAACACCATAAATTTATTACAAATGGAGCACCGCGATGCAAAATAAGTGATTTTCAGTGAATAAGTTGCCAGCAGAGTGAGGAACTCTGGAACACATTGCGATAAGGCTTGTTAGTGCTTCACAATTAAACCAATTGCTTTTAAAATTATGCAGTTTTAATGATGCTAATTTTTGTCCAGTTGTATTTATCTGCACTATAAAAACATCTCCCCCCTGAGAAGGCATGGGTTGTATTTAACCTTATGCATGCATGATGGTACATGATGCCAAAACGAGGGTTAAGAAAAAAGGATTTTCCTACTGATCTTTCTTTGGCAGCGAATCTGACTTTAGCAAATTAAGAAAAAAGGCTCAAAATACTTGTTGGATTTAGCTAAAAAACACACTGTTACATACAGAGTACAATATGTGACTTAAGCAATAGAACACACTTTTTTTAGTGATAACAATGCGATTCAGATGTGATAGTATGATAATGACGTATGTACCTACTGGGGTTTAACTAACAAGGATTTAAGGCAGCATTTTTTCCCGACTCCTTTTATTGGCGTTCTATGCATTCCTCTTCTGTAACTGTAGTTTGGACAGCACAGTTGTCCAAATATGGATATTATGATCCAAGTATGTTATTATATGCATTATTACTAGGTTATTTAGCTCGACTTGTACCAAAAATATTGTGGTGCATCTTGAAAATGTAATTCTGTGAATTTATACATTTTTCAAACATTACAGTCTTTGGGAATTGATTAAAAAAGGTGGCTCCTGCTGCAGATAATAGCAAAGGTGGCCTGTTCATTCTCCATGGACAGGAATTGAGGGAGACGCTTACCAGAAACAAGTGTGAGAAGAGGGATTCTGTCAAGAGAACTTTGAAAAAAGCTTTTGAAACTCAATTCTGTTAAGGCTAGATTAAGCTGCCCAATAAGTAGATGAAAAGATGCATCAATCACATCTCTCATTTAACATGTTCATGGATACAGTATTCTAGTTGGAAACTCTAAGGATGTTGAAGCTCCATGTTTCCAAATACAACATTCAGGGCCGCCCCCTCATTGGCCCCTGCCACCAACTTGTGGCCTGCTACCCTTCATGACTTGGGGACAGGGTCTTTGGGGCCTGGTGGCTCTATTGTGAGATTTAAGGTCCAGTGGTCATATTGTGAGCATGGGGTGAGGCAGTGTGAAGGGCATGGTTCACATGGGCATGGTTGTAAGGGACCCCTTTATAATCCGTTCTTCACAAAACATTGCTTGTTTTTCTTTTAGTATTATTGGAAGGGCATATTAACCTATCTATCAAAATATCACATTTCAGCATTTATTTTAATAGGAACTTTTCTTCAGGGATTCATCTGTAGGACCACATTTAATTGGAATGTAATAACCCATAATTACTGTATATCTAGATGTGTGTTTCAAAGATACATTATATTTAGCTTAGCTGTTTAAACTAATCTATGCTTTCTACGGCTAATTATCAAAATTGGAAAAGGTATTTCAAGATTTCTTTGACAACATTATGATTTTTAAATCCAGATAATACTACATCTATTACTCTATTTTTTTTTCAGTTATCTTGTTATCAGGATTTTGTTCCAGTTGACTGGAAACCCCCAGCAATGCCAGATCAGTAGAAAATTACAGTCAATTAACTGAAGGTAAATATAAATGGAAATAGTTGAATTAAAATATAATGAATTTGGCGGGGCTTCAAGCCAATCTAAAAACCTAGGTATTATATTTAGTTGAATGTTATATTTAGTTGAACCCACAAAAAATGGTCAACACTGCCTGGGCGGATCTACTCAAGGGACCAGAAAATGACCAAAAATAATTCAGGCATTTTTGAGCTGTGTATGTCATTTGTTATAAACTACATCCTATGGTGACAAATGACATATACTTTTCACTTATCCTTAACAAATACTCCCATTTAGATGTTCATTTTATTTTTTTCCAAACGTCAAGAGCTATGAAATCATAAACCTGGCTATGCTGATCATTCAGCGGGTTACTAGATTTCTCAACTTTACAGAAAAATGTGAGATGCATGTTCTTGGCACATCAATGAGTATTTACTCACATATTCCCCTGAAAAGGAGGTTGTTAAACAGGATATTGAGGCTTATTCTGAAGGAAAAACACACAGTAACACTAACCCTGCCAACAATTTGTAATCTCACAAATGCTATATAAAAGCTACATTATTCACTATGTTAGATTTACCATATGGACGATTACATAAATACAGTAGATCTGTAATGTTTAAAACAAGGTTCTTTGTTCTCAAAATTAATCTGTTGGCTTTGACTTATTTATTAACACTAGTGAGCAATTTAAAAAGGCATTGGGAGATATAAGATTATAATGTTATTAATAACTACATTATTCCTTCCAGAACTCTTACACCGCTAATAATTAAGAAATTGGTAGCTGGACCTCTGAGAACTAGGGCGAGTATTCTTTTAAGAATATAATAGATAAACAAGGTATGAGTCAGTGAACATAAATTAAGTGCTGTTCCATACAGCATTACAATCAGCACTCCTAGTACTGTTGAATGACCAATCCCTTCCCAGAAATATTTATTTAATTACAAAAATGTTGTGTCATTCATAATTGTGGCCAGAACACTTAATTGTCATGTGACACAAAAGTGGGCCCTATGTTGCCATAGAAATTGGAAAATGATTTCTGTGCTCTTTTTGTGTGATTAAACCTTCAGACAAAAGAATAAAATCATAGATTTGCTAAGGATTATTTGCTTGCACCCTAGAGAAAACAATGTTTTGTTTAAGTGGAACAGCCCTGTTAAAGGAACTTAAAAGTGAGTGTGTGTGTGTGTGTATATATATGAATGTATATATTTGTAAGTGTTTGATGTTGGAGAATGTGTATGTGTATAGTGTCAGTGTGTATGGTGTTAACTTGTGTGTGCATATGGTGTTGGCGTGAGTGTGTGATACTGTATGGTATTAGAGCATGCATGTGTTAGTACATGGTGTTCGTATATGTGAGCGTATGGTGTTAGTATGTGTATGTATGTTATGGTGTGGCCTTACAGTGTGTGTCAGCGTATGGTGTTAGAGTGTGTATGTTAGTGCATGGTGTTGTCAGTGACGTATTCTGACCTACACCGGCTCACCCTTAGAACCCACTGTACAAAAGGCCCCTGAGTGGCCAAGTATGAGAATTTGCATTGCCATTCACCCTAAAGTCATCTGAGCCATTTTTTTAAATGTTATTTTGTACAATAATAGAAGTTGTATGAGTTATAACAGGGCCTGTCTTTCAAAATCCATATTTTTCCTTGTAGACCTACATATCTTTAGTGACTGACGAAGCATCATTCATCGACTGCCTGAAAATATTATTTTCATCCATTAGGATGTGGTTAGCTGTGTCCCTGAGTTTCCATGTCCTGTATAATTATAACTACTCAGCAATGGACACAGTTTGTAAAAGCTATAATTCTTTCAGAATCTCCCAGTACAATGGTTAATCCTAAAATTACTAGCTGAGTCATGCAGGAGCTCAAATCTCTGTTTTGTTTGAAATACTTGGTATTCGCAATACTTTCTCACTTTCTTGTTCTTATTTCAAACAGCGTGTCTTCTCTTTTTCCAGTGAATGTTTTCTCATGGAATTGTAATAAGATAATTGGTGTTTGTATGGGGTAACAGACTGCCGCACACAGCGAAGAAATGGGGATATTTGTTTATTTATGGTTGTGCTCATACCTTCAACTATACAATATCTCCAGGATGGAACACTGCTCAGTGAACACTCAGGGTGGGGGGGCACAGAGGAGGTGGGAAGCTGCAGCCTCTCGAGTCAGATGTCTACCTCATCTACCATTACTTATAAAGCAGCAATGGGGTCTGTCTATGTTTCTCTAAATACTACTACTGCAGGAGAGGCACCCATTGCCCCAAGCATGCCCTCATCAGGACCCCCACATCACATTACACAATAAGCACTCTGTTCCCGCTGTGCAGTATATGTAAATATTTGAATGACACAGCAGCCAAGCATGAAGTTGGAGGCCGTTGACACCAGGGGCCCTGGAGCACATTAAAAACACCCACTGGGATACTCAACTTGAGTAAATTTCAGAGGAAACTAGAGGAGCGTTTTTCTAACTTTTTGCCAATATCGGTTGAAGCTGCCAGTGAAGGTTGCACTTGACTCACCATTCTTCTTCTTCTTCTTATTAATGGACACCAGAGTCTTGGTAAAATTTGGTCCATTATGTATATGATTTTGCCTAGTTCATGAAGGTATTAGTTAAAAATAGTCATTTTTAGTGGTTTTTTTTGTGTGATCACAGCAATTAAGTTTAAGTTAACAGTTAATTGTTACTAGACAACATTATATGCATGTGTCTGTTACTTAACGGATAAATAGTTGTACATGTTTTCTCAACGTAAAATATAAAATATCTAAATGCAAGAGTAAGATGTGATTGTGTTATTTTCATAGTTACATATTTCCTCAGGTTGTAAAAAACACACACAAAGTCTATCAAGTTCAACTCATCTAATTATATGTGTCTGTTGATTCTGAATAATTAATTAAGTTATCCTTCTTTTGTTACAATATTTTCTCTTAACAGACATGCTTGGATTATTACTGGAATTCTCTGTTTCATTTTCTAACAGGAACCTTCTCATGCAGCTTCATGTCTTTGATCTGAAAAGCACACATTGAATATTTTGCTCTTTAAACACGTGTTCCACCATATTCATGTCATGCCTATTGAATATGCTTTACCTTTCTGTACACAAGCCTGTCAGTTTAAGACAATTTGCGCATGCATTCATAACCAGTCGAGGATGTATGATTGCCAAGTGTCGCTATGAACATGACTGAGCTCATGGACAGGAGGATCTGTGAAAGGTGATTGTATAAACAATAAGTAGTCGGTTAACACAACTTAAGATAAAACCAGGGTGCTGACTGACAGCTCAGCTATGATCTTCGAAAATCTCCAGAGAACAGACATTTTTGACAAACTGTTGTGAGCTAATCTTTAAATACCTGCAGGTGTTGCTAAGTAAATATCGTAGGATAATCAAATAAATACAGTGCGTGTTACAAAAGTAGACAAAAGCTGAAGTGTTACATTGTAAGCTTTTATCTGAACATACGGTATATTGAAATGAAACCAAGTAAGTGCCAAAAAGTCCATACCTAACTTATTACTAAGTGAAAAAAGCATTTAGTATGGATGTACGCTGTCATTTCTAACCCTTCTGAACTTTGTTCTATTAAAATTAGACCAGACCTTCATGATAACATATGATACTGTGGTGAAATGCCCATTTATTTATTGCAATAATAACAAGTTGATGATAGATGCTTGTAGTTCTCATAACTTGGGGGCCTCCACAGAAAGACAGAAAGATAGACTGGGACCAAATGCAATAGAAGTAACATAACATTGTTAAAGAAGAATGTTGACACAAGGTGAGCATTGGATATGATTTTAATATCATATTACAAAAAGTATTACTAAAGGTATAATTGTTGGAGGAAATCCTCTTTGCATATGACCAGTTTACAAAATTATATTCTTTTCTCTTAAAAATACTGTAAGAAAATGGTGAAAAACATATCCATGGTGCTAGAGCAATCCAGAACATAATGAAAGAACTTTCACCACTCAGAATTTGAAAGCTACTTTTATAAAGAGAGATTTCTCTGACTTTGCCTCTGTATGGCTAAACACACAGACCCTAAGCATCTGACAATAACACTTCTGGGCTGTGACAAATGATATTCATTTTGATGATAATACAGAATGTAGAAAATTGATAATCAATTATGTTAATCAGTGTTCTAGTAATCCTATATACCAAATATAATATTGTTCTGGATACACTGTAATGTTTTGGTAAATTGTAAGCACAAAGACAATGCTAGACCCTAGTGGCATTATGTGGAATGACAGTTTACATGGATGAAAATGGTCTAGACCAGGGATCTCCAATTTTGGCCCTCCAGCTGCTGCAGGACTACATCTCCCATACTCCTCAGCCAGCCCCTTAGCTGAAGGAGCATTATGGGAGATGTAGTCCTGCAGCAGCTGGAGGGCCGAGTTTGGAGATCCCTGGTCTAGACAGTGGCTCAAAATATTCAATTCAGAGCAGGTCAGGGAGCAACTGCTACCCCATCGCTTTCCATCCACTTCCTGGGGCAAAGGATGAATGTGAGTTGTGGGGGTTCCCAATTAAAAACACATAGAGAACTTACTGGCCCAATGCTGCTGCTCTAGAACTGAAAGTGTTAAATAGGGTGTTTTAAGTAAGACCTGCTTTATTCTTAATAATAACCCCGAGCATAATTGTGACATCACTGTTTGATTGCTACTTCATTTATAATAATTTTATTGTTTTAGGCGTTGCGGCATGTGTAATTAATAGGACGGGTTGTTTGTTTCTCTGACAATAAAAAGACACAATTTGCTGGCATCACAATCATAGTAAATATGATATATTGTTGCTGCATAAAAAACATAATATCAGCACACATTTGCACAGATGATGCAGGAGAAATTATGGTATTACTAGAAATGTGAAGTAGAGGAAGGAAATTAGATTTCCCAGGGAATCTCAGTGAACTCCTGTTCCAAATAGCATAATGAAATATACAAGGCTGTTTGGGCAATAATTACTAAGCCTATAAAAATCAAAGTAATACTGAAAAATGCCGGTAAAAAGGTCACTGTTCAGATTAAATCTTACTTTCGGGTTAAGCGTACACAATGCATTTTACATTTTTCTTGGCCGGGAGAATATATTAAAGCTTCAGGAGTGACAAGGAATTAATTTTCAAATATCTAGTTGCTTTGCTGTGATATGTGTAGATGAAAATGTTGCAGAGATTAAACGATATTCAGGCTCGCTACTCAACATTCACCTTTTAAATCCGTATGCCAAACAGGCAAATTGCTACGAAAAAAGCACAGATGTTCAAAGACTGAAATATAATTTATCTATTTTAATGCAGATGTTATTGATTTAATGCCATCAGTTCTTACCATGCAGTTTATGGCTTCAAACCCATAAAGATTTTGCTTTATTGGAAGAAACCAAGTAAAGATTTACCAATATTTCAAATATGTGCTCAGTAACATTAATTACAATTTGACTTTACATCTCAATCAAGCAAGAGCCATCAACACTGAAAAAATCTGTGGCCCAAACGGGTAATCATGAAACTTTATATTGCAGAACGGTATCATTGTGCATGTTTGCTAAACTGTGACATGCTTTTAGTAGACTAATTTCGTCTGTAAAAGTTAACATTTCTTAAAGATTGAGAAGTTATTCTGATTGAGAAGGTAGCCAAATAGAACTCCTGATAACTATTATTACCCAATGATTATCCTATCCAACTCTCTTTCTATTTTTACCAACTTGTATATTGAAATAATAATAGTGATAATAATAATAATAATAATACTGAAGCAAGCGGTTAAATACCTAAATATTCACAAAAAGATAACATTTCCATTTTTCTTGCAGTTGGGTAATACTAATATCCAGTCCCACAACTGGATTGCCCTGGCATCAAAGGCAAGGAGTAAAAGTAATGCTGGCAAAAATTCATCCCTCACTTTGGCAGCCTCATCCTTGCACATGTAAAGATGTCCAGCTTTCAGTGGACAGGTATAGATGGGCTCATGTAAGTCAATGATCCAAGACTGGGGTCTGGCTTGGCCCTGGCTCTGCTCAACCGCTTCCATTTTTTTCTATTTTTCAGATCTGTTTCCAAGAAGCCCATAAAATATGGACCATGTGATTAAAATGTGCTAATGCAGAATGCATGCAAGCACAAGGTTAAATTACATTGACTATCCACTAAATTATCAGTTTGTCAGAGTTGATCCTGCTTTTCTCCCAAGTGTATTCGGATGGAATCAGATAATTTAGTATAGATGAGAGTATATAGAAATTGTGTGGAAGCAATAAGCATCACACGCTAATATAACTTAGAAATGCTTTATGGATGCAACAAACCACAACCAAAAAATGAGCAGCATACATCTAGTCATATTGTTAGGAGCAGATAGCGCAGAGATCACCCCAATATTTAAGCACACATGAATATATACAAAATTCCAACAACAAAGTGTTAAAGTGATATTTATTAAATATCATATTTAGAAGGCAATGATTTTTATCAAGCAAAAATAGTGAAGTGACACAACAAACCAATATATTGTACCAACTGTAAGCAATATTAACCCATCCTTTCTCATTTACGTTCTTCTGGGTGTTTTTAATCCAGAGACCCCATGTTAAGTAAATTTCTACTTTAGATTTTAGGTATCTTAAAATTTATGTCCAGTGTGATGGATTAATGTTAACTACTGCTGGCACCTAGTGGACACTTAAGGTAAAGACTACTAGGATGACTGCCCTCTGCTGGTAGTTGTTAATATACAATATAACGGAGTGCGAAACTGACATTAATTTATAGAAACATACAATAAGAATCATAGATGGCAGATAAGAATCATTCAGCCCATCTAGTTTTCCGAATGCAAAGACTCAAATATTTGGTCTCTTCAACATAGCCAATGTTTGCAATTGTAACAGCACAAACAATTCTTAATTTCAGCTGGTTTGTATTTTACAAATGAGTTAGTTACCCATTATTACACTTGGCAAAGCTGACTTGTGCTTTCTACATTTAAGATCAGTCGTGTACGTCAACATACAGTCCCAGAGAAGTATTTTGATTTATTTTATTTGTTACACAACCTTTCATGTATTTCAACCTGTCATCAGTAATGATTTTAGAAAACCTTTTACACGAAGTTGCCACCAGATGGCAGATTTGCAGACAAAGATGAAATTATTATTATTCATTGATTTATATAGTGGTATAATATTCTGCAGCGCTGTTCAATGGATAAACAGGACATGAGTAGTGCATCAAATAACCATTTGGACTTACAAAACCAAATGAGAGCCCTGCGCAAAGGAGCTTAGAACCTGCTATACAATGACTTTTAAAGAAACCATTTAGAAAGGCTAGGTTTAGAGGGGGATTTTCCTCATCATTACTAAAAATCAATTTTAGGGGCTATTTGCAAGACACTTTTTTTCATTGCATTTTCATCTTTGTACAGTGCTGCGGAATCTGTCAGAGCTTTATAAAAAAAAGTATAATAATAATAATAATAATTGCATTACAAGCAGTGTGTTGAATTTTCATGATCTGTATGCTTTAAATTTAATAGTTTAACATGTTTGGCCTGACATTCTTATGAGTTTAGCGTTTCTTTGTGATGGTTTATTATTTAAAGATGTTAATTGAAATTAAATATACATTTTAATGAATTATTAATATTTATGTGCAGAGTTTTTCATTATAAACATAAATTAAAGTTTCTGAAGCAGAGTAGATATTTAAAAGCATTTGTACTCCAATAATATAATATATGAGTGATTAAGACTTGGATTCCTGTAGATCAGTCTTTCCACAAATTGTCAACGTAAGCAAGACAGAGGTGTGGAAAGGTTGGCAGAGTTATTTGGCAGAGGACTGTGGGAATATTTCTTCGTTTCCATGCTTCAGTGTGAATTTTCTAATTTTATTTTTAAATATTTGTTTTTTGACGCAGAACACTTTTTTTATGGTGGATTAGGTGTAGATATACTCTGCTAATCTGTTTTTCTAATACCTTTGCACGTAAAACGTGTTGATAATTCAATTACTAATTCGGGAACAAGCATAATAATATTCAAACTAATGAATATGATGAATAATATGAGATGGTTAAGTAAATTTGTTTCCATAATCTACAGTTTCATATTACTAAATATGTATAAAACATATGTTAATTGTTAAAAGTATTGGAACAGAATATGAATTAGATATATTTAAGGAATGGTGAATCGGTTGTACTTAAGACGACCAGACTACTTTAAGATTTTTGTCTTCTCTTAGGAATTAATGTCTAATGATGAAAGTGTCTAACTGATGCTGAGGAGCAGCTCTTCTAGTCAGTGCCTGTTTATTCATTAAAATTGCCAGACAAGATATAAAAGAGACCAGTATCCAGAAAACGCTCTTCTGAAGGAGCCGGCGTTGAGTGTGTTGCTGGGTACTGGCTTGTGCCTTGTAGTATAGAGTTGTCGATTGAACGTTGCACGTTGGCTTAGCTCCACTGTTGGGTGGGTTTTGATCAATACACGTTGTCCTAGTACTGCTGTCTACCAATGTGAAGGTTCCTGCTCCTCAGAAATTCTACTAGGAGTATATTAAGAAACTGCAGTCTCTTCAGGACAGGCAAATGTATGACAGGATTGAATCAAAGTACATATTGAACCACCAGGTAAATGTATTAAATGTATTAAATGATCCCATTTTCTCTGTGTGCTTGTTCACTTATGGCTATATACCAATGAAAGGGGCTATGGGCCTCACCAACTGATGTCTGCTGTATTTTTTAAAAAGAAGGTGTCAATCTTGAGGGGATTCTAGACTCTATCTGTTTGTCAGACCATGTTCATCAAAGTTGTCTGAAATGTGTAAAGGCTGCCATTAGATTTTCCAATGAATTCATTCCTATGTCGTTCCCACAATATACATTACTCACTCAGACATTCTTCATTCAACCTTAAAAAAAATACTTTTTCACCCAACACCTTACACCATTGTTGTAATCACTACCATGCATGGTTCATCTGTCAAAAAAGTGTGTGTACTTTTTTTTTTAAAAAAAAGAAAAACCTGAAAATCCCCTGCTTTTATTTGCCGTTCTCAGCACGAACTGAGTAACTTAACTTGTCTTACTGCATCATACATTAGGGCACATGGGATATATACGTGAGCAAAAGTAGAGTTTAAGCCCAAACAGCATTACAGAGTTACGGTCCAAAACTAAGTGACCCAGTGATTAGTAATTCATCCATAAATATAACGCACCTGAAACCATAATCCTAGAAACATTAATATAAAATTGTGTAATACTAGTTAGTAACCCCATAATGCAATCCTATCAGGAATGAATTGTGAAAAGCCACTTATGTCAATAAGTAGTGTTTTTGTACAATGCTGTGCTGTATTGAAACAAAAATTGACGGTTTTCTGGCGAAAGCAGGATAGTTTTGCTCTATAACAGGAATGTGCAGCTGTATTCCCATAGTACTCCACAAACGATTATTTTACCTAGAGGTATTGTGACAGACATATTAAATAGACTTTAAAACAGAAACATAGGAACATAGACAAATAGAATTTTGACAGCAGAAAGAAGCCATTAGGCCCACCTAGTCTGCCCATTTTTCCTGATGTAAATACTCACACCTTAATCAGTCCTAGGTCTGACTGATAGGAGGAAGTAGGGAAAAAAAACAATACTTTAAACAGTATAAAGTATTTGTTACAACGTTACGATGTACGAGAAAGACGGAACAAGTTGGGTCAGAATACCAGAGAGCAGCAACGTCAGAATACCATAGAGCAAACAAAATATGAGCAAAAAAACTAGAAGAGTGGATAGAACCCTACTGGAGCAAATCTCAGCAGCCAACTAAGAAAGGACACCAAGGAGTGCACAGGGTTATAACTGATGTAACCTCGATTCCCGCGCAAGCCCTCCCAAAGACCCAATTAGCACAACAACCAGAGTTGGGTTTGAAAAGGCCAGGAGCGTTAATGGGGCAACGACCGCAAAAATGAAAACCAATAAATAAAATAAATTAACATAACAACCTCCCCCACAAGCTTACCAAGTGATCCATGTACCCCACCACCCAGGGAAGGGACATACCCAGATGCCCAATCCCAGACCTCCTGCCAGGAACCTCCTACCATGAGTACCACCAAATGCTCTCCCCGCAGCATTGACCCCCTAGATATCTGGTAAGCTTCTCCCAAGAAGGTGACAAAAAACACACTCCACATGAAAACCAGGGAGGCAGTGTGGCACAAACAACAAGAGGTAAGGTGACAACGAGAAATGGTGCCTAATCTAGTAGCGCTCTTTCAAACAATGCCACCAGGCCTAGCCCTACTTGGCACCCCAGTCAGGGCCCACTTCGGCTCATTCTGACCCCCCCGTGGGCTTCAATACAGGCTACAGGACTGATGATGCCACAAACATTATTAAGAAGAGGAAGCAGAAGATGCAGTCTCCCTAGCAGCCAGTGGTGGAGCCGAAGATCTGGCCAAATGGTTTGTGGATCTCTGGTGCTATAAAAAACACCAAATAATTATACTGATCACTTAAATATGGGAATTAATCTGAACCTTAGACATGTCAATGGGCCAAAGACGATTCAGACAAATTTTTCGGTTAGTTATTGCCACATTCATTTTCGGACAACTAATTCCGATTCCTGCATGTTCGGGGGTCATTTTAAATTTGGGAATAAAATTTGTTGTCCGACGTCCACATTCACCCTCACTCACCCTCACTCATTCTCTCACACTCTCTTGGAATCTCACTCTCTCACATTCTCATTTTTGCTCTCTGAATCCCTCCCTACCTTCTTTGCTGACCACTTCCATGTCTCACATCTTCTCTTTTCTCTCTTTTTTCTTCGCTCTTCGCCCCTGCATCTCCACAGACATAACCCCTAGGTGATCTTACGCCAAAATGGTGGAGCTTCTGGTGATGTACTCTCCCCCAATCCTCCAACTGGAGTTGAGGACCTCAGCACAATCTCCATCTTTGTATGCCCATGGGGATGAGGACACAGAAAGACAGAGAAAAGAGAAGAACAAAAACATGAAGAACAAGATGCAAGACACTGACGCAGAGCTGATAAATTGAATATAATATTATAATATTATGGAGCTGATAGATTGAATATAATATTATATTGTTCTGTATCTCAATGGTCTCTAATGAGTAGACTTAAAGTAGAAGTAAGGCAAACTACCAAAATTCTAATACACTTTTTGCTCCAGTGAGACCTTTATAAAAGAGACACTTAAGATACATGCTTTTGGAGAATCTGTCCCTTCATCTTTAGCTAGCCATGTGTGCTGCGTGGCCCAGACATTGGGAGTT
Source organism: Spea multiplicata (assembly GCA_009364415.1). NCBI lineage: Eukaryota > Metazoa > Chordata > Amphibia > Anura > Pelobatidae > Spea > Spea multiplicata. The sequence continues at coordinate 18,293 of VKOC01025197.1, forward strand.
GAAGTTAGACAAATACAGTCTTAAGTGGGTGTTTAGTGGGAAGTGGGCTGGGAGTGGGGGCAGACAAACACCGTTCCCCTACTTGGAAAAACAGTGACCTGGAGACCCAAGGAAGAGGGGCTTACCCGGAGATTCCAGGTCAAAACTGGATAGTTCTCATGTATGGGCTTTAGTGTTTAAAAAAAATAAAAAATGGTTTAAAATACACTTTATAAGTAGTACTGGTGATTTGTTTAGATGTAACATGGAAATATTAAAACCACAATGGAAACTAAGCTGTATGTTTTCAACATACTGTACATCAAGGGAGACCTTTTCAGGATTTACAAATTGGCCATCCAGAACTGACACACATAATAGAGTGAGGCATGAATTTACTATGTCTCGGTTAAAAGTTACCTCTTGGCAGATTTAAATCATTCATGAATAAAAATAATCAAAATCTATCATCACCTAATAAACACACACAAATCTGATGATGGCCTTGTTTCCCATTCGAATACTGCATTTCCAACTTAATGTTTTGCTTCAGCAGTTTTCTTTTCTAAACATTTATTTAATATAAAATGAGCGGCACACAGAAACGAATGAAAATATTCTAAAATATATACAAATTGTAACATGCCCGGTTAGAAAATAAAAGCACTTAAATTGTTTCCAGTTGTTTTAGTATGATTTCAATTCTTATTATTTACAAATATATTGTTTCAGAACTGACACATTTACACCTGACAAAAGGTAATCCCGGTTCTTATATATTTTCTCACCATTGCTGAACAAGAACACTTGTTTTGGATGTCATGAAAAGAATCGTAATAAAACTTTCCAGAATTTAATATGTGATACATTTTGCCAACATGTTTTACTACATCTATAAAATAAAAGCTATATATTGGAATAATAGGGTCACAACTGAAGTATATATAAAGCCACAAGTTATTCATTTACCTTTCATATACAGTTTTTGAGACCTCACACATACCTGGTAGCCCTAATTACCTAGAAACACAAATTTCTCTAGCACTAAAAAAGGGAAGTCTTCTGAACCATGATACAGCTTATGTTTAATTTATTTTCTTCTGCTAATTCGCTTTACTTTTCATACAGTGGTATGAAAAAGAAAGTACACCCTATTTGAATTCAGTGGTTTTACATATCAGGACATAATAACAATCATCTGTTCCTTAGCAGGTCTAAAAAATAGGTAAATACATCCTCAGATGCAGAACAACAGATGACATATTACACTGTGTAATAATTTATTCAACAAAAATAAAGCCAAAATAGAGAAACTATGTATTAAAAACAAAGTACACCCATACTATTTCCATGAAAATTAATATGCTAAGTAGCAGACAGGCACTTCAAATCAAATGGCCTTGATTAATTGATCATCCGCAAGTGTGACCACCTCTATAAAAGCCAACGTTTTAGCAGTTAAGTGGTCTGGAGCATTCAGGTGTGTGTTAACACAATGCCATGAGGTAAGACATCAGTAATTATCTTGGCTTACTCAACCGTCCTAAATGTCATCTTGGCTCCCATAAGGAACATGTAGTGAGAAAAATCCAGAAAGTTTACAGCTATGGTATGCATGACTGAAGTCCCAGATCCTCTGTGAGTCTTAAAATTCCCCTGCGAGAAGAACATATAAATACATTCAGCCAACATTGCCTCGTTTCTTGAGATTGAGCAATGGTAACACGTTCCTGTTATCCTATATAGAAGCACATTGCCTCAAGCGCCAAATTTAAGGTATCACTTCTGTACAATAATGACTAGGTTAAAGGTACATTTCATCCCTCATATGCACATTAATGCATACGATATCTGAATGTAACCTTTAAAGTAACATTAGTTTTGCATGCAGGATTCATCATTGTGCCTGGAATGCTTACCACCAGCCAGCTTCAATGCTGGTTTGCCAACAGTCCGAGGAGAACACCCCCAATCCATATGCATACACATACCGCACTGATTGGCTACCTTTAGCAGCCAATAGAAGTACAAACGGAGAAATGCAGAGGGAGTGCTTGCCAGCAGCTCTAGTGCTGCATCATCTTCAGAAGGTAATCAACTTTTTTAAGACCTATTTTTTACATATGCTTGAATGCATATTAAAGTAGAACTCTCTCTAACAGCAATAAAATATAATGGTTTATATAATATTATATGTAATATATAACTTTATTTTCATGTAGGTAAAGTTATCTACATTTTACAAACTCATGTGCATACATGATTCATTCCCTGTGGTACATATTCCTATCACTTACAAAGAGTGTGCCTTTATTAATAAACGTGAAGTCATAGAACATATTTATATTCAGCCAACAATGCACTTAAAAAGTACGGACAATTAAAGTCACGCCTTGCACAAGTGCTGTTTTTGGGGGTTTTTTTAAATTAATGTTAGACTATATCGGACCACATCCATTTGCTAGAAGAATTGCACTTTAAAACAAAAAATAAATGTAACGTGAGCTATTTCCTGTCTTAATCTCTTTAAATCAGAATAACTTGCACTGCAAGTGTCTTTTCCCTCACAAAGATGTCAAATGGTTCTGAATTCTACTAATTCAGTCATATGGCACATTCTTTTAAAGAAAGTATGTTCCAAAGAAAACTGCAAACTGCTTTGATAATTTTGCCACTGAAATACAAAGTTCTTTCAATTAGACTGCCATTATGAATTATTTTGTCTCGGATCCAATTAGATATAAAACAATATTCCAGCCCCCCAAACAAAGCCCTTGACAGATTTAAGTAGTTCTTTCTTGGTATGTTAATGGGAATAGAGTGTGCGTGCAACTGCTAGAAAACCTTGGCAATGTATATGAACAAGGTTAATATTTCATCTATGCATGACATACTTAGCATAATATTTTTTCAACATTTTAGACTGTCTTTTGTATAAGTTCTATTTTGTTAATGTCAACCTTTTGTGTTCACTACAGTTTTAAGCGGGCTTAATAAATTTCAACCATATGACTCTATATGATTTTACCTCATTCTATTTCCTGTAAAATACATAGATAAAAGATAAAGAGTGGTCATTGCTTATGTTTATCCAACAACAGCAGGCAGCTTACTCCCCTATGATTAAAGGGTCAATACTTATTATTAATACCCACTTGGGTGAGACTCATTCAGCATACTGTTGGCCGAGTCAAAATGAAGATTAATAAAATCTGGATTTTTATTTTTATATGTCTATTATAGTTGGGAATCGCATGCTTCAAGAGTAAAAGCACATGCAGCGCTTAAGAAGGAAGAGGAGCAAACCCTGGAAATTCTAATGGATGCCAAAATAATATGGAAAAAGACAGATTAAATAATGTGTCTCATTTGTCTTGTTTATGCGGGGGGGGGGCAGGTTTTGCTCACTTTTCCCCCCACTTCCTTGGCCTTCAAAATCCACCAGGCTCAGACCCTATGCATGGCTCGCTCGGCCGCTTTTCATGGTTAGACCCCTTCCTGCCTCCTATAATAAGCAGGCTGCATAGAAGGAGCTCAGGGTGATCAACCCCGTAAGTTCCATTTATGACAATGAGGTTGGGCAGAATGAAAAAGTCTCTTATGTCCTATAACTGTGGTTATAAAATTGGTGTAATCTGGTGTTGTATATCACACACAGGGCTGTTTTTTTAGAAGAAAATCCAATTCTTTTTATGGTAATTTCCTACCGCCCAGCTAGAGATTTGTGTGTGCACCTTGGCATGCATAAGACATTAGTTGACATGGGGCATCAGTGAGAAAATAGGCAAAACAGGAAACCTTGTGGGACCTAAGATTTGTGAACATTAAATTGGATGACATGGACTTTGTTTTTATATTGTAAATGATTTGATAGATCATTTCTAAACTAATAGATGCCATGATAAATTTCCTTTTTTACTTTTTTGACTATTTTAGTGATTCTGGTGGTCATGTCTTAAAATGGCTGCCATAATTTTAAAAGGAGTAGAGGAACACATGCACACAGTTCGAAAGTGAACACGTATAGTTTTATCTAATAGTAAACTGAAGGCATGAACATTGTAAGAAGTTTCCAAACATTATTATGTTTCTCACAACCTCGAGTTCTACAGTTCGTAAGTGCACTGCCGGCCCCACCATCACCCATAAAGTGTTTTATACGTAGGAATGTATAAACATGGCACATACCACCTTTACGTATTTTTTTATGTCTAAATTCTTGGTCCAAATATGCGAGTTGAAAAGTTCCATTCTGTATAATCAGGTTTTAGTTCAACATGATTGCTGAATGATTTTAAATTGAAGACACATGTCTGAACACAAAACTGAATGCTTCATTCCAAGATGGTGTCCATTAGGTTTTTTTTCCACCGGGGCTATCTTCAGTTCTTACAGCGTCTGATGAATTTCTTTAGACTTTCTACTCCTTAAGAATTCTGTGAACACGGGTACAGGGAAACTGTAGAAGGGTATAGTATTGCTACATAGGTGATTTAAAAAGTAATTTCTATGTATTATTAAAAATGTCAGTCCCTTAGGCTTTTTGGAAGTGTTACTTTAAAGTCAATCATCTTCAGCTTACCTTTTCAAGAGCATATGCTTTCATTTTCGCGCCTAAGATTTAGCATTAAGCAAAGCATAACCTTGCCTTCTTGTTTGTCCTGAAAGCATTCCAGGATTGTTAATTACATATTGGATGATTACCATACCATATGCTTCTCACTTTTAATTTGTTTGACCTCAATATTTTGCGAATAATGTCATTGCAGACTCCCCAAGCCTTTTCTGTACAACTAAGACAACTGTTTTCAACTGAAAATATCATCCCCTTGTAGAGAAATTGACTTTGAAAACATTCACCAAATGTGATCGTTTTTCAGTTAAAGCATATGAACAATGTACTCAGAATTAAGGGTCATATTCATCAGAGCCAATTGAAGCCATCTTGGGGTAAAATTGTAAATTTGGAGTAATCACAAGAACTATTACAATATCTTCCAATATCTTTTAAAAGTGGTGGTGTCTCTGTTCAAAATTCAAATCCTTCTGTCTTTGTGTATTTTCCTGATGTATCTTCTATAGTCCTAGAAGTCACAATATAAGCAGAACATTTATAGTGCATTTATATAGTATATTGCATAAATAAAATGCGTACTGTTCTTCTAAAGAACTTACTCAGTTACACAAACATCTATCCATCAGTCACACAGTCACATAAAAATATCCATATAAGCCCTGACCAAGAGCCGTATCTCTAAACAAAAGTACCCCTCCCAGTGGCAATTTCTACAGTTTTTTCTACCCTGCCCCAGATCTGTCCCAGTTTTGGCTTGATGCATATGGTCACTGTATTCTTGCTATTCCTTATTGAAATATTTTGCATGCACAATATGCATTTTTCTACTGATTACTCTGGCAGTGTGGGATTTCAAATCTCTGTGTTGTTTTAAGTGATATTTCCTTTTTTAAATAAAGTAATGATAACTAATGCTGAATCGTGTAAGGGAATTAGTCTGTATTATTAAACAAACACCCAAATGACCTTAGTTCACTCAAAACCACTCATCCATCATTTGATTCCTAGCAGCATACCAACAATTCTTTAGAAGACTATATTCAGACTGAGGTTTTAGCTACCTAATCAGTGATAAATATGTTAATCCAACTCACAGGTAACATGAGGATATTTCTTTAATGCTCGCTTAGTGATCTTTTCATCCAGCCTTGCATTTTAGGAAAGTTTAGGGATATATTACATTTGTGGACCTACAGCATTATCTGGACCTTGTGCAGCAACATACTGGATATGAATGCAACATTGAATATATTCCTACATTTCTCCAGTCAAACTTATGTGATTGGTGCATTAAGGGAACATCCCAGTGTAGGCTACCCAAGCTCACCTTCTTCTGGGGTGGTGGCTTTGTGAAGGTGCGGTGCTAGTCCTAGGGAGGGAGTGATGGTAAAGGAGTGAGTGAGTGTATATGTATGTATATTAGAGTGAAAGTGCATGTGTAAGTGTGTGTGAGATGTTTGTTAGCCAAGTGTTTATGTGTTATTTTGTGTGAGCATGAATGTATATGTGTAAACGTGTGTGAGCATGAATGTGAATGTATAAGTGTGTGTAAAAATTAGTGTGCGTTAGTATGTGGGTGTTAGTGAAAGTATGTGTGAGCATGCATGTGTATGTTTAGTATGTGTTAGAGTGAGTGTGTATGTTTGTGTAAGTGTGAGAGTGTGTAAATATGTGTGTCAGTGCATATGAGAGTTACTGGGGAGACATTGGGGTCACTTGGCTTTACATTCCCTCAGGCTAGAAGGTGCCAGCCCTCCACTATTGTATGCTGATCTCTCAGCATTGCTTTCCCTTTGAGTGCCAACTATGTATGTCATACCTGGTCTGGAAAAAAATGGCTAGAGTGGAACATCTACATGTCACCTGCAGTATGGTGGAAGCTGCCAACTACTAAACAAAATGTTTAGTGGTATGTGTGAGATTTTATTTAAAGAAGAAAGCCTTGCATTTACTGTTAAGTAAGGAGGTTTCCTCAGTACTAAAATGAATGCTTCTGTACTTCAGTCAAAAAGCAGCTTCACTAAGCAAGTGGCCTAGCATGGCTGCTTGCCATGATGGTAACCAATCGTAAAAAAATATACCAGCATGCTGCGAGCTGATCTGTTCTGAATGATGCTGAGGGTTATGTGCCTGACCAAATGTACTCAAGGCTTAAACACTTTCTGTATCTATCTAGTATCTGATCTGCTGTTTCTGTAAGCCATTAACCTCAGGTGTTTTAATGTACACCCGAGGCATCTGTTGAGAAATGTGTTGTTTGCCCAGAGAAAGGAGAAACTGACTGAGGACCTATTTGAAACAGGGCTTTAGTCTTGCATACACACTTACACATACTCATTCGATCATACCTCTCCTCACTGCCTCACACTCCATTCACTTTGCCTCGCACTCTTACCTTGCCCAGAGGTCTTCCTTTTAAGCTGCTCGCACACTGTATGGGCAGTCAAGTGTGTAATGCAGAGTTATGTATGTTTCGTCACGAGACCACATTGCGTTCCCGGATCCAAAAGTAGGTTGGTCCATGTCGCAGCAGCACTGCTTATGTCCTTCTTTTCTAGAAAGACTCAGAATGTTTGCTGAGTAAAGAAACACACAATTTAATGACAAATACGAAACATTCAACCCATTTACAGCAAGCCCCTTTTCTTGCTGTAAAATATCAAACCTTGATTGATACTCAGTCTTGCCTTAGATTCAGGATAGGCATATGTCTATTCCATGTTTAAATTCTTTGACAAGTAAGCCTCTGACCAGGCAAATTCCCGATGGACCACTTTCTGACAGCTGCATTGCATTGCATAAAAACATAAAGTGTGCATATCCAGTGGATATCCACCTCAAGTTTTCAATTTTTTATTCTGAAAGCCATCCACCATCTTAGTAGCCCTTATCTCAACTATTTCCATAATGTCTATATCCTTCTGGAGGTGGAGTGCCCAGCACAGAGAGTTCTGAATTTTCTTCTTTCTGGTACTAATGCCTTTACCTATACAGACCAGCACCTTGCTTGCTTTTACCAAGCTTTGTTGACTGTATCACATTGTTTATAGCCTTAGAAACCACAGTTATGTGTATGGACACATTGATATAGGTGCTTATAATTTAAATGGTGTAAATTAAATTCATTATTCGTGTTCAAAATTATCTGTCAATGGGTCTCACGATGGCCTTAGGAGGAGGAGGAGGTTGTGTATTCTGAGTGCAGCCTCAGAAAAGTAAGATTGGGTACCTGATGGACAACTGAAAGCAAAGCATGGTGTCTCTGTTTAATTAAAATAGCCATCAATGGGGGAACAGACACCTTTGTCTTTTTGATGCATAGGTCTCCCTACATGGAATATAGCCTTGGACAACTCCAATAACAGTGCAGAAAGGTAAATGAACCGATGTGGAGAAGTGGGTTGTCTAGACATCTACATCCCACCTTATTAAAGTGGGTTTTTTTTGTTTGCTTTTGAAAATCATCATTACCTTATTTTACCACCAGTAAGTTTCTAAGAAAAATGATTTCTTGTATAGAAGAGGGGGAAAAAACGATCCAACCCTACCTGCTGCGATCTAAAGAAATAGAAGAGCAGATAAGAAACAAAGTCTTTGACACCTATCAGTCTGGAAAGGGTTACAAAGCCATTTCTATATTCTACTTATCTATATTATCTAAACATTGAGAACATTTGGAACACTGGTGAACCTTCCCAGGTATGGCCTGCCTACCAAAATCCCTCCAAGAGCACATCGACAACTCATCCAGGAGGTCACAATAGAACCCAGACTAAAAGAACTGCAGGCCTCGCTTGCCTCAGTTAAGATCATTGTTCGCAATCCCATAATAAGAAAGAGCCTGGGCAAAAATTGCTGTGGGATGCGAAAACTACTGCTGACCAAAAAGAACACAAAGGCTCGTCTCAGATTTGCCAAAAAACATGATGACTCCCAAGACTTTTAGGATAATAGTCTGTGGCCTGAAGTGAAGTTTTTAGAAGACATGCGTCTCATTCAATCTGTTGTAAAGCTGACATGGCATTCCACATTAACAACATCATACCAACAGTTTAATACGGTGGTTAAAGTGTGATGGTCTTGGGCTGGTTTGCTGCTTCGGGGCCTGGACAACTTGCCATAACTGAGGGAAACATGAATTCTGCTGTTTATCAGAAAATTCTGAAGGAGAATGTCTGGCCATCAGTTTATGTCTAAAACTCAAGTGCAGTTGGGTTATGCAGCAGAACAATGATCTGAAATACACAAACAAGTCCACCTCTGAATCGCTCAAAATAAACAAAATTAAGGTTCTGGAGTGGCCCAGACAAAGTCCTGACTTGAATTCGATTGAGATGCTGCGATATGACATTAAAAAGGCAATTCATCCTTGAAAACTCTCCAATGTTGGTGAATTAAAACAATTCTGCCAAGGACAGTGGGTCAGAACTCCACAGCGATGTAAAATACTAATTACCAGTCATCGCAAATGTTTGATTGCAGTTGTTGCCTCCAAGGGTGGCACAACCAGTTATTAGGTTTATGTGAGCAATTACTTTTTCACATGTGTGATATAGATTTTGATAAACTCTTTACCTTCAATAAATGAAACGGTCATTTATGTGTCTATTCGCATTGTCTTATATTCCAATTAGTTGTATGATCTGAAACATTTAAATGTGGTAAATAAGCAAAAAATGGAAGAAATTAGAAATGGGCAAATACTTTTTCACAGCACTGTCAATAGGCATTCTGAATGCTCTTTTGCTGTGCCAACACTTCCATCTTCCCCAAGATGCTTCGGAATAACATTTCCACTAAATAATTTAATTATGGCTTATCTTTTCTTTACAAACACATACATAATAAAACAAAGATAAATATCTTTTAGCACTGCCAAGTGCTAATAATGTCAGTGTCCTGCTATTACTAATGACATTTAATTGCTTTTGCAAAATAGTTTTTGTCATTAGTACCGCTTTGGTTCCCATGGCAAGCATGAAGCACGATAGTTGACTTAATGAAAAGGCTTGTTGCTAGGGAGATAATAACTAGAATATTTGACTTGAAGCATGTGATTCACTTATTCTTTTCAATTCGACATTATATTTTAGTTATTCAAAATAGTGTATAGCTTGGTGACCACATCTACTGGTAAGCATCTCTTATTTCATGAGGAAATGTTTATTTTTTTAATACAAAATTCCCCAAAGATAACACATTGCACATAAGATACACATAAAATTGTTGAATTGTTTCCACATAAGCCTTATTTTTAAATCACAAGAATTAACTTGTCTAAAAATGATTTTTTTCAAGCAAAGACCAAATAGAGCTCCATGGTCATAAGACCCACAAATGTACTTGTATCTACTTGTTTTAATTAGGATGAGGTGTTAGCATTGGGCTCCTGCAGTTGAGAGGTAGAGTTTGGAGGGATCAGGTTAGCCCGCTTTGGGTGGGGGCAACATAGACCTGTGGTTGATTGGATCAAGCACTGTGGAGAGGGACCCACAGTTCCAGAATTATGGTGGGTAGAGGCCGACCCACCAATTGGGGTTTGGTTAAGGTCGGTGGTATTTGGCTGGTTAATACTCAAGCCAGGATCCTTGTTCATCTTCAAAAAATGTGTTTCTATAAACAGAGTTAAGGATAAGGTTTATGGAATATTATTTTTCCTTACTTGAGTTTATACATGAGTTTAATTAAACCCTGTGGTCTTTACAATCCCCCCTTTCCGTGTTTTTATTTCACCAACATTATGGAAATAAACAGTGCGGAGGTCATTAATTCATGACCTATTTTTTTTTTTAAAGTTGATGGTGGTGTACTGGCCTTCCAGAAGGACTTGGTTTGCCTTGCTTTTCCTCTAATTCCACAGGTAGCTACGTCTAAGAATATAATATGAATATAATATAATAAGAATTTGAATTTATAGTAAGATTGTATGTGTTCCTTTTATAGGCCTTTTGTGCAGCTCTTGAAAGCTAGGGTGCGCACATGGTTAGGCTTATGATATCTGTCTACTTCTTATATCAGACCAGTACTGCACGGCTGGATTTGCCTGTGGAAAGTTACCGGCTGTCTAAAGCCAGATTTCACAGCTTTCAAGCCCTGATTGTGTGATCTACAGCCAGTATAGGCCTAGCATCGATACTGGGGAAGAGATCATATTTACATAAATAATAAAGTTACAAGGCAACTCTGCTTTCTATAAAATCAGTCATTTATATTCAGGCATTTTAGAACTATTTCAGAAAGAAAATGCTGTTTTACAATTTGCCTACTATTTGCATATGGGCAAGCATTCCATTGGTTGCTATGTTATTGTTCTACTATGCGCAGTTTGCGCCAGAGTTGCTTGTCATATACATCCCACCATGTGCACATAACACTTTTCTTAGTTAGTCAAACATTTGTTGATATGAAAATGAAGACCGTTCTTTGTATTTAGTATTTATTCAAAGTGCTCCACGCACTGCAAAGAAAATCCTACCTCAAAACCTGTTTTATCAAGGTGATCCATACTAGATTAGCTTCTTGTTGCTTGCGCAGGAGGTAATACTGTCCTGTCTAGTAGTATGACATAGCTAGAGATGTCACATTTGATAATACAATTCCCCCATTGATCTGTATTATTTTTGGTTGGTTTTCAGTGAATGCCTACCTTTAATGCACTCCCCTGAAAAACCATAAATATCCACTTGAATCATTAAGTCAAGACTTGAAATGTGATCCTGCCCAGTTCCCAATCAGACAGCCATCTGGAAGATGAAAGGACTCTCTTTTAGTTGCAGAATGATCCAGACCCTAATTTGTAGTAACAGTCTTAACAGGCTGTTTCAGAGACATTAACCAGAGGCCAGGCTCTGCGATTCAATGTAGGTGCACTGTTTGCTGTCTTAAAACATTAGTGGCTGGGGCAACCATGTACTTTTTTCAGACTACAATTCTCAATTGCCAAATTCCAAAGGGTCTCACACATGTAGCCAGGAAACTATAAATTGTTAAAAAAGTAAATCAAGCTTGGCCCCAATAAAATGGTCACTCAAAAGTCAACGGACCATAGTTGTGTTTGCTTCAAGATTTGGCAGTTTGACATTCTGAGACATTCGTTAGTCAAGTGGACATTGACAAATATTTAAAATTATAGAAAAACAGTGAAACCTGCATCACTGCAGTGTTTATCTTTTCATAAGCATAAGAAAGTATAAGCTGTAGTTCTGCATATATATCATCAGGAAAAATACTTTTTACTAAGAAGTAGTAACCAACAATTTTCATTTTTGCCCAGCATTTTTTTTCTGTGGTTAAGATCATTTATGGAAAAAAATGATTTAAAATTATTTAAATAAATGGAAACAATAACACAGAGGAATTCCAGGAATAATTCTTGGTGATTTTGATTTTGTCCCTTCTTTTACGTAGTCCGTGTCTACTGACACAGAAACTGTGAGAGACATTTGGAATACTGTCCCTCATATAGAAAACCATGTAAAATGTTTTAATTGTTCTTATATGAGATATATGGACCAATGTTTGTATAATTTTAACAGGGTTTAAGGTAACACAGCCAAAAGACAAATGCATCTGACTCCATTGTAGTAATAAAAAAGATAAAATGGAACTGATTTGTTTTTTTTTATATGTTGCCTTGTCTTGCTATGATTTAGGAGCAGTATATACAATTATATTCAATGGAAGGCCAGGCTAAGAATTGTGCAATACATCTGTTTAAACCTCATTCCTCTGATAAGCTTCCAGTTCACATGTTAAGATGACTGAATGAGTCCTCACAAATAATTATGTGAATCCTCCACTAACGTTACTCTTCAAGGGATCTGCCATTTATTCAAAATAAAGTGGATTAGCAACTATTTATCCTGCCTTTAGTCAAATGTCTACTAGTGATGTAACCCGCTGTCTGATGATAAGATTCTCTAATTTCTGTGCAGTCCTTTCCTGTGTAGTGTGGTACCTGGATAGCTTGGTAAGCTTGGGGTGGTGTTAAATGGTTAATGTTAATAATTTATTTTAATTTTTGTTATTTATTGGTTTCAGTGTGTTGGTCATTGTCCTTTTAATGCACCTATTTTGGTTTAGGTCTGCATGGCAAAAGCTTGCATTAAAGTAAAAGGGCTGTGGCCTTTTCTAACCCAAGCTTGGTTGCTGTGTCTTTATAGGGTTGTGTGTTTATATCATTTTATACTGTATATATATAATATTTGGATTATCAGTTCCATAAATATTATTTCCTTGCTTAGATGTGTTTTTATCTCTTTTGCTCCTCTACTACATTGGTTACAACTTGCCAGGATTTGACCAAAACTTCTATGATGCACATACCTGGGAACTCTCCGCGTTTGACCCGGAGATCTCCGGGTGAAGCTCCGGTTCCTCGGGTCAGCACCCGAATCCTCCGGGTCGCGAGAGCAGGGTCTTGATACGCCCCTCTCCCCGCCCACTTCCCCTTTAAATCAGGGTGTTTCCCATGATGTCAGCAGGAACGCCCACTGATGTCAGCGGGAACGCCCACTGACGTCAGTGGACAGTCCTGGCCACACTCCCGCAAGGGAAGACTCCGGGTAGCCAGAGATAAGAAGTTCTCAGGTATGATGATACAATTGAAACTCTTGTAAATGTTTTCATATGATCTGTATGGATGACCTATGTGTATGGCTTATAGTCTTAAATAAAACCTTTGCGTGGCAGCTTGGTGGAACAGTGCCCAAACATTGTGGACATTGATTGTAAAATACACTAGAACCTGGGTTCCTAACCCAGTCTTCAAGGCACACCAGTGGTCAAGGTTTCATGGAATAGAATGTGGTTACAAAAAATTGCCCAGTTGGTTAGTTGTGCCCTGAGGACAGGGGTTGGTAACTATTGCTCTAGAATAGCATGGGTTTTGTAAACATAAATCACAACAGTATTAATGTGGTACTAAAACTACTAACCAAAAACTCACTCATACATACATACATATATAATTCTACATAGTGATCTGGCACATGTCTATTTGTCAGATTATTAATGCTTCCACTTTCTTATTGGCTGTGTAGTAAACATTTAAACAAAATCTTTATGCAGATTTTAAGGTTTGCAGTTTTGTTGAAAAACATGTGATATTTGACAAACCACAGTATATTATTCTTTATAAACAAAGATCTATTCCATGAGAAGTGAAATGTGTGTGTTACCTCTTATTCGTATGTTCAGCTTCAATATAACAGACAGAAATTTGAATCGGAACCCGGCAGAAGAAAATAAACATGCTTTGGGAAAGGAATATTTTTGTCTGATTGCTCTAGATTGACAAGAAATTAAATAAAAAATATGCAATTCACCCGGGAGGGACACAATCATTTGATTCATTCCAGATTTAAGAACTGTAATGTTTGAATTTCTATTTAGAAATACAGCAGTGGAAGTCATACTCATTTTATTTAGACAGGGTGTGTTACACAAGCAGATTATGTTCATGTGCTAGATCATTAATATAAACAGATCTGTATCAATAATCCAAAAGGCCCTTTGCAAAGATACTATACATCCACTAATAACCTTCAATTCAGATAGATGTGATGGTGGAGTATGCAGAAACTTTAAGTGTCTTAGCCACATTCTTTTTCTTTCAACAAATGTGTAGAATTGATAATAGGGCTCAGAGTATAATAGGGAAATTGGGGTCTGTTTACTAAAGACTAGGTAAGTGCCTGCAAAATGTTTAGTAATTAATACATGTACACTAACTAATAAATATTCAGGCTTCACCTGCAATCTGGGGGGAGATGTTTTAATCATATCAAACCACAAAGTAAATCACTAAAGTAAAAATGTATGGCTGAATATCTATGTACTGTAGCTAACACTCCAACAGTCAGTCAACAGGATTAACAATGTGAATGCTGTTATTCTCTTTAGGATTTGTAGGTCGATTTTACATGTAATAGAACTTACTAAGGGACATGCATTGATATGACAAAGACCACTTATCAAACTGTGAACCAAAATGAGCCGTTTTCTAAATATATCTGCGGCCAAATTATCTCCTTAAAAGGAACACACTAGCCATCGTATGTACTTAACCAGTCAGTGGCGCAAACCGTCAGGCCAAGGAGGAAACATTCTGCTGCAGCACTGGAGTAGCATCGTCTTCATATTACATTTAAATATTTTAAATAACAAATATTAAAGTACTCATAAAATACTTTCACATAGATTCTTCTTTGGTGAGGCTGCTTGTGATCTTAAACTTAATGGCAAATAAAAACAAATGTCATTTTTTTATTCCAAATTTGAAGTACACTTGAAATTAGAAACTTTGCAGGGCTCTGCTTTTGTATCTAGCGATTATTACTATCTTTTATTTATTTAGCGCCAACCATTTACACAGCGATTCTTACAATACGTATATTCAAGGAGTATGAGAAGAATAGAATTGACAGACTAAGACAAACCGATACATTAGGTGGAGAGGACCCTGCTCACAAGTTTACAATCTTGAGGGAATGGGGTGAGGACAAACAAGGAATTGAGAAAGGTGAGACATAGTGTGGGGGTTGTGTCAGTAACAGGGAACTTCTAACAACTAAGACAGTGCGGCTTCTTGAAGAAATAGGTTTTAAGATGTTTCTTGAATGTTGGGAGGGTGAAAGCTGAAGGTTCGGTAGAAGTCGGTTCCAGAGATATGGGGCAGTCCCAGTGAAATCTTGTAGACGGGAAAAGGAAGAGGTGATAAGTGAGGAGGAGAGCCTTAGCCCATGGAAAGAACGTAAGGATTGAGTAGGGGAGTTTTTAGAAGTGTATGTAGAAGAAGTTTTTTGAAGAGCCTTTTGGTTAGTATAAGGATTTTAAATGTAAATTCTAAAAGGTAATAGGGAGCCAGTGGAGTATTTTACAGTGGGAAAGCAGAAAAAGTTCAATGAGGATAAGCCTAGCAGCAGCATTTAGGACAACGTGGAGAGGAGAGAGTGGAGACAGTGGAATGCCAACCAGAAGAGTGTTGCAGTAGTCAAGACAGGAAATGATAAGGGAATGAACCAGAGTTTTTTGGATATTTGGGTGAGGAATGGGCGAGGATATTTGAGCAAATTGCCTAATGGCCCATCAAAGTTAACCGTCTCCCTTTGCCAACAGCTGTTTTTTCTCTCAATGGTTCTTTTACTCTCCTAATGGTTACTTTGGTTCCACAATTCCAGAAACACTTGCTTTTCCAGCAGTTTTTTTTTAAAAGAATGCACTGTTTAATTAAAATCATACACATCTACCTCCAAGCTTTTGCACAATGCCCTCTGAATGTGCATGATATATAACAGACAGAATTAATGGCTGCTGTTTTTCTTTTTTGGTTTTTGTACATATGTCACAGTATGTTGAACTTGTACCCATAGAGCTTTTAAAAATGTTGATTATGGAATGTATTATACATTATAATGAGCATTTTTAAACAAGACATAACAAAAAAGGTAAGAAGGACCCTAATTAAACAGTCTTACAATCTAGTATGATGTGTAACTTCTGCTGTGAGTCAGGTCCTATGTATACCAAGGGGCACTTAAAAAGGCAAACTTTATCATCTAAAGAAAAAAAGTGTAAAACATATGCAAAGAACAAAAAGGGCAGATTACAGGTTAAAATTGTTGGAATGCATGTAGCTACATTGAATAAGAAGAGAAAGAAAGGGGACACTTAAAAAATCAGTAACTTCTGGCAAGATAAATATTGATGCACATCAGAAGACAGGACCGTCCTTTGTAAGGTGACTTGAATTCTGTGAGGCCTCACTGCATTTCCTACTATCCCTTTCTGTATATATGTATGTAATAGTATATATTATTTAATAAATATTATAGCAAGATATTGCTTAGAAAAATACTAAAAAGTATAAACAAAATATTCTTTAGGCTACACACATAATTGCCAACATCTATGACTTACTTGAAAATTCACTGCACCCACTACCCTAAAGTTCTGCTCACTCTGCACAACCCACATAATTAGCCTAGTTATTATTATTATTATTATATAAGTGTGTGTGGGTATGTTGGTGTGTATGTATTTCAGTGTTTGTGTGTCTGGCTATATTATTATTGTTATTGAATGACATGCCCCCCAACTGTCCCAATTTGGGCAGGACAGTCCCGATTTTGGGTCTCTGTCCCGCCTATCCCTACCTTTGTCCCGCTTTGCAGGGGCAGAGGTAGGGTTAGGCGAGAGCCGTTCTCACCTCAAGTGCAGCTGCAGGAAGGATGGTGGAGGATGTAAGAGATGGGGAAAAAGGGGTGTAATGGCAGTATATTTGTATGTATGTGTTTGTAAGCTTGTGTGTGTATATGGACAGGTGTGTGTAAGAACAGTATAGGTATTTGTAAGCTGTGTGTAAGGGCAGTATATGTGTATATGTGTGTGTGTTAGCACAATGCACGTTTATATGTGTGTGTAAGGGCAGTATATGTTTATATGTGTGTGAGGACAGTGTATGTGTATATGTGTGTTTATGAGCAGGTGTGTGTACAGGCAGTGTATGTGTATATGTGTGTAAGGGCACTGTACGTGTATATGTATGGTTATGGGCAAGTGTGGATAAAGGCAGTGTGTATGGATTGGCGTGTGTAATAGCTATACTATGCCTATATAATTCATCGTTCAATCAGTGAGGTACATTTTAATAAGTCTCATTGATTCAAATATGCTTTATACAGGTCTGTCCGGTGACAACAGAAGCTCACTGGGGTTGGCACTTCATAGTGTAAAGTGAAATGATATGTGTATATATAGTATATATATGTATTGCTTCAGACCCAATTAAGAGAGGATAACTCTCAAAAGCTTGTCTTTGAAATATTACATTAGTCCAATAAAAAAAGCTATCACCGCATACTCTACAATATTGTGGGGTTTTTTTTACATCGCGTGCATTTGTTTTCATACTTTTTTTTTTAAGGGAAATTGTTCTCGTTAGTTCGTATGAATCAACGAAAATGAGGGCGATCTCCAATGAAACTGATAAAAACGAACTGGCACCACATGTAACCACCATTACAATCTGTTTTGGTGCTCATTGATTGAGGTGAATTGGGAGGGACTATGTGTAGAAGGGTATCAATTACTGGTAGGTAGAAGTAGCTAAAAAAAGAGGGGGCCTCATTGATGGTTATGGCAGCTATTGAGCAACCTGTGGGTGTTTTTCCTTAATTTTTTCACTCTGGCCAATCAGCATTTGCAAGGGGAGGGGACAAGTATTAGATATATGTGTGCGGACGCCATTTTAACTTGTCAGTAGCAGCAGTTACAGTTTGCTTAGCAGAGGCTGCGATTGATGCTCATTGCTCACCCACCATAATGCAAGTTAAAAAGTCACTTCATTGAAGCGTGACCAGTAACCTATATGCAAAGCCTATTGCCCCTGCATCAATTCTGATTTACAGGGCTGTTGCATTTATGTTTATTATGTTTTCATTTGGTCCCACGCAAAATGTAAAGTAATGAGATATACTTTACAGCCTTTTTATAGCCTCAGGATATGAACCCTAATGACACGCTGTTTAATGTCTCTGGAGAGAGACTAGAGACTCAAGAATCATATGCTCGAGCTGGCCTTTTTTTTTAACCTACTAGGCGAAAACGACAGCCTTTGCATTATACAGGCATACAGCTATCCTGAATCTAAGACAAGACCAAGGACTTGAAAGTCTTTACATCATTAAAGTTGAACATATTAGATGGGCAGAATGTTTTTTTCTGCTGTCAAATTATATGTTTTTATAATAGTGGCTACTTTTCAGCACCTTGGTTGTCTTTCAGCACTCAGAGAGGAAAAAACTCCTCTGGATAAATCACCTGGGGAATCCAGGCTTTTGTGAATGTTCTATCCCTCTGAGGCAAATGTGGACACTTGAGTTGGGCTATAGCTTGTGGAGTCAAAATGGATTATTTAACACATCATCAAATGTTATAGCTGCATTAGTTCAGTTCACTCTGTCCTTGCTCCATGCCTGACCGTAAATCTTATTGCTTTCCTCTCATATCAATGTCTATTTGAGAAAGAAGGTATAGTGTAGGCTTGTGAGCAGTACCCTTTTTACCTACTGTATCGGTTTCTCTTAGTCAATTCTACCTTTGGCAAGCCCCTTAAATATATTTATTGCAATAATCTCTACATAAATTATTAGAGCTATACAAATAAAGGTGGGAGGATGGTTTTAATCTATTTTAGAATCAGTACACTAGGGACAATTGCTCCTATATTATATTGTTTTAAGCCTCACTCCATGTTTTATTGGCTCTTGTAGAATCTAGCACTGGACAGAAAACTATTTTGCAACACAGGATCTAGGTGTCATTTAAGAATCAATGACGGTAATTTCTTATGACATATGCATTCACCCGCATCAATACAATACTTGCTGTTTATGTATGGTTTCCAAAAACTAGCACATTGAGGTCAGAGAAGCATCTATTTCTAGTTTAAAAATTTCAATCTACCATTTATATTTATAGGAATTGGTACCAATGGCAACATCATCAATGCCAGGGGCAATGTGGCATATTTTTGCATTGAAGAAATAATCATTATCGTTATCATCATACAATAATACTTCCAGGTTCCGGCTACTGTTTTGTAATGGGTGGGGTTACCACATGAGGGAGAAGGGCTAGCCACATAGGTGGGCAGGGATAGCCCCATACACTTTAGAAGAGATCCTGTACGATCATCAAGCACATATTATGACACATGTAGCATTCCTTATAACCATATCATTTTTAAAGACAGAATTTTCATCTTCATAAAAGGAAAATGTCAGGTCCACCTTTTGCAGGTAAATCTACAAACTGTTTTCATTGTTAAAATTGTACTTTTTTTAAGTTGCATGCAGAGGTATGGTAAACACCCTTTTGATAAGGTCAACAGTGAAATCCAGGTGACCCACATGATTCAGTTATACTATTAACCAACTCATAACAAATCTCTTATTTGGTGTTTTTTTAAATCATTTTAATATCTAACCAAAAATTACTAGGTGGCGCAGCTATTCGTAAAATCAGATTTCTTGCATTCTGTTTTAATTTTTTGCAAAGAGCTTTAAAATACTGTTAAAAAGGAGAAACAATATGGTATGATTTATCCTAATAGTTTGTATATATATATTAGGTATACAGGATACAGTATATTATGTTCCTATTCACTAGCAGCAAACCGGAATTATTGGGGGCATGTTGAAGATTGTATATTGAGTTTTATTGAAAGGAAAACTTCAATTTGCTATTTGATTATTGGTAACCAAAACCAAAAACATACCATAAAAAGCAGGAGCCCCAGAGTCTCCAATTTAACAAGGACCAGCTGAGGAGTAAAGGCAACCAGCATACAAACCATCTTATGTCTGCCAATTCATTTCCTGGCCCCAAAAAAACCTTCTTGTTTCCTCTCATGCAGGCCAAACATGGCAGAATACCAAGGGAATTCTAAATGGAATCAATTGCACTTGTTACCAACTGAGTTCTCCTTTATTCTTTATGTTACCAGGCAATAGATGCTCAGCTGCAAACAATTACAATGAAGAGTTACTGAGTAATTGTTTCCAGACTGCTTCATGATGGAGAATTAATTGAAAAAGACAATTTAAGAGTTTAAACCATGTAAATGCATTTCTTAGTCTGTCAAATGGTGATATTTCAAGATGCTAAGGGTTAGAGATGATAAAGACATAATAGGGGTTATTTACTTTGTCTTTCTGGAAATTGTTTTAATGATGGTAACAATGCATACCTTACATACTTTGCATTGTACGCAAAATGTGCACAACACCTGTTCTTGTATGTCCAAAAGTGGGATAGAACATATTTCCTAAATATTAAGGTCATTTAAAGATTTTGGAATGCTATTGTAAGTAGTTAGAGTATGAAATTGAAGATAAGTAAATGTAAAAACAGTATTAAAATAAAGTTGATATGCACGCATCTCTTTAGTCCTTATGGAAGGATAACTCTGGACTGAATTAGGCATAATAATAGCTGATCATAAACATTATTCCTTGGAAAAATGTGAGGCTGGTCAGATTACACAACCCTGCTGAGTTACGAAATAATCATGTGAGCATGGGGGGTATAATATAGTATACCAAGCATAGGTCCAGTGGTATTGTGATCAATCATTGATATATGTATAGCTATCTATCTATCTATCTATCTATCTATCTATCTATCTATCTAAAGAAAATGTTAACAATATCTGTGCTAAGCTCTGTTGCATTGTTGCACTACTTGATACAACACACAACACTATTGATTATAGGCCAAAAGGGAAACTATGAATAAGATTCTATATAATTTGCCAACAGGTTAGACTACCCATGCTTAATCATGGTATTTTATGCCATAGACATGTAATATTATTTAACATATGTATATTATTCTTTAGCCCCCCATGACATATATAATGTGCATATGATAAATGCTTTACTACAGTACTCTAATAGATTCTATAAATACAAATAACATCAATAATCAATTTAAGTTGAAAATATTTATGTTGGCAACACCACAGTCTTAAATTTGAAGGGATGGAATGTCTGAAATAATCCTGGCAATAAGGATCTATATATGCTTTAAGTGGTATCTGGTAACACAGCAGCCCCAGAAGAGTGGAAGCTGTTATAGTTGCAAAAGGGGGGGCTACAGATTAATGCATATGTATTTAGAATGCAATTGTTCCTGTTCTAATTTTTTCTCTCTCTCCAAAATATTTTGGATGGCTGTACAACCTTTGTCATGGTCAATTATAGTATAGAGACTACCTACATTACTAGTCAAAAGAATATATCTCTGTTTCCATCTCTATAATAAGACAGACTTGGGTAACTAAGTGAGCAACGCAGTATGTCATCACA
The DNA here is from genome assembly GCA_009364415.1 of Spea multiplicata. Taxonomy (NCBI): domain Eukaryota; kingdom Metazoa; phylum Chordata; class Amphibia; order Anura; family Pelobatidae; genus Spea; species Spea multiplicata. The sequence goes on from VKOC01025197.1 coordinate 39,719, forward strand.
TTGTTTTCAAATGGAAGAGCTCATTAACGGCAAAATTAAACATTGCAAGAGTCTCAACTGGTGAAAATAGTTTGAAATGTGTTAAAGCTTGGAGTTACTCCCAACAAATCCAATTAACAGAGAACATGTGAACTTTTGCAGCTTGGCTATTAAAGCTAGGTAATGGAGAATATTTTTGGTAGTAAAGTCTTTTCAGAAAGGACTTTAGAAATCCCAGATAATTTTTTTGTAATGGATGATTGATATAGGAAATATTTGGCATCTCCTTTACTTCTGAAGATTTGCTGCTATTCTCAGACCTTGCAATACTTTTCCCTAAAAAACATGAATCATTAAAGATAAACGAAGATGTACTCAATAGACTAGATGGCCACACTGTTGTTTACAGTAGCATGGATACAATATTTACTGAATATTTAGGTAAAACCTAATTTATGTATGAACGTGACGTGAAAAAAGTAGCAAATAATTTTATATAATCGGAGGTTCTAACTGGCAGCGCTAATGGAACAGGTGGTTTTATTCCCCTTATTGGTTTGGCACCCTCAGGGCCAGCGCTAGCTATTGGCAAGGTAGGCGACTGCCTAGAGCGCAGATCTGTTGGAGAAAGACAGCAGGTTGAGGAGGTCATGGATCTCTTCAGACCTCTATCTGACTGCTCCCTTGTGATCGGCAGAGGAGGTGCCACCACGTAGATCCGCTGGAGGAGCAGAGCAGTTTGAGGAGATCATGGATTTCTGTCTGGGTATGTATGTTAGTGTCTGGGTATGTATGTTAGTGCCTGTCTAGGTGTGTATGTTAGTGCCTGTCTGTATGTTAGTGTCTGTCTAGGTGTGTATGTTAGTGTCTGCCTGTATGTTAGTGTCCGTATTTTGTCTGTCTGGGTATGTATGGGTATTTTGTGTGTGTGTATGCATGTTTATCTGCCTGATTACGCATGTGTGTCTGTCTGGGTATGTTTGTGTGTGTCTGCCTGAATATGTGTCTAGGTATGTTAGTGTGTGTCCTGGCATTTTAGTGTGTGTCTGGGCATGTTAGTGTGTGTGTGGGGGTATGTTAGTGCATGTCTGTGTGTCTTGGTATGTTAGTGTAGACGTGCCTTGGTATGTCAGTGTAGACACGTGTCGTAACTTGTTAGCAAATGTGTGTGGGGATATGTCAATGTATGACGATATGTCTTTGTCTGGTATGTATATTTGTGTGTGTGTGAGTATTTTAGTATGAGAACATGTCTTTGTCTAGGTATATTGGTATGTATGTCTAAGTATGTTAGTGTGTGCCATGTCTGCCCTCACCAGAAGCACTTACTGTGGAAGTTCTTCTGCCCAGAAAATGGCCAACAAGGGGTTGATCCCCCTGTTAGGGAAACAGGGGTTAGAGGATCCCAACAGCAAGGAGGCCTTGGTGAAAGCACCTAAGTAAAGGTGCTGAGTAGAGAATGCAAAGTTCGGGCACAAAACGGAAGATAAGTGTCCAAACTGGGTAATGCAGGAAACCAAGGGTTAAAGCATTCAGAAAGGTCAGGATAGCCGGGTCGGTACAGGTACATGCATCTGGCAGTCATACAAGCCAAGGGTCAGCATACAGGTGAGACAGTCAGATAAGCCAAATTAGTACAGTTCAAGGTCAAGTTCAAGTACAAATTCGATGGGGAAAAGGATGGTCAGGCAAGCAAAGGGTCAAATACAAGATAATCTGATCCCGCTCCAACCCAAGCGCAGCAGCCAGTTGTACGTCACAGCCACACCTCCAACTGTGCCTCCAGTGCCTCCCTGAGATCTCCCTGGGGGAAGATTTGGCGACCAATGGAGGACGGGTAAGTACTTGTCTCTTGGGGACCTTGGCTTCCAGGGATGTGACAGTGTTTGTGTGTTGGCATGTTAGTATGGGTGTCTGGGTATGTTAGTATGTGTCTCTGGATAGTGTATGTGTGAAAGTGTGCGTATGTTGGTATGTTAACATGTGCATTTGCGTATGTTAGTGAAAGTGTGTCTGTAAGCTAGTGTGTGTGTGGGTATTAGTCTGTGAACATGTGTCTTTGGGTATGTTAACATGTGTGTTTTGGTGTGTTAGTGAAAGTGTGTGTTTATTGTGTAAAGATATGTATTTGACTTTGTTTGTGTGCACGTGTGCTAGAGTTGAGTGTCGCCATGTGTGTCTTAGTGCTGAATGTTTTTTTTCTAGAGCTACAGCTGAAAAGGCAGTCAAGGTGAAAATTCTTCATACTCTCACTCAGGGTTGCTTGGTACCCTCAAGTGAAACAGTTTATACCCCAAATGTTGTTTACAAAAAGATTCTTAATATGCATACCTGGGAACTCTCTAGGTTTGCCCGGAGATTGCCGCGTGAAGCACCGCTTCTCTGGTTCTCCGGGTCGCAGGAGCGGGGTCTTGACACGCCCCACTCCCCGCCCATTTTCCCTTTAAATGGGGGTGCTTCCGCCC
>VKOC01025198.1:0-12463 GCA_009364415.1 Spea multiplicata
AGGAGATGCCTTATATCCTGATATTTGTATTAAATTCTTACCGGCAACATCTTGTTCTTTAACTTTAAGTCATTAAGTCAATCTTATAATTGGTTGTTCCCATGTATTCTTGTTATGCTTTATTTATTAACTGTTAAAAGTGATTTAAATGCAGCAATAAACAGGTTTTATCCCCAGGGATAAGCAGCAACAGGTTTTGTGCCACCATAAATGCCCCTATAAGCATCAAATATTTTGGCACGGACACCGGCATCTTGGTACACTTTTCTCATTCTTTATTATCTCCAGTACCTGAATATAGTAAGGAAAACCAGGAATGAACTACAACCTTACTGTCCTCACCCAATCACTGGTCCCCCCCCCCACTCTGCAGCCTCAAGCTGAAGAACACCAATTATGTCCTGTGGGGCACACCTCTGACATTCCATGTAGTAAATGTAACATATATCTTTCTCCGTTCTGTAAAAATGTAGCCTGCACAGGCATGATTAAAACAAAAACTGTACCATTGATATTCACTGTACATATTTTTACACTTTTAAATGCAGAAAAATTAAAAGTTGAAAATAAAATTAGCGAATTTGATCTCAAATTGCAGTTCAAAATAGATCTGAAATTGGATTGGATTATTACTATACAAAATACACTTTCTATCAATTTTGTATTGTTATTTGCTTAATTATCCAGTCTGCGTTAAATCATAAATTCTATCAATACATTTGTAGTATCATGCTGCCTCCTGGTGGTATACCTGAGAAGTGCAACAACGTAATGTCTAACGATATAGAAATTCTATTTCATTTTAGGTATTACAGCTGTTTATTCCTATTTCCTAAACGTAATTGAATAACAATAACAAGTATTTTCTAAATAAATTAATAGGAATAATACTGAATTGCATCTAACATGAAGGGCATTAATGAACATAGCTTTAGAGAGAGTCATGATTTTGCTGCCACCATTGTTGATAAAAAATAGTAGTAGTTTTCTGCAATTTTGTTTGGTTACACATGTTAGTAATAGTTAGGCTCTTACTGCTGTGAACTGGCTCTTGCCACTAACACCATCCTAGGTTGATGAAGATGAAGTTTCATTATCAACCACTAGGAGCTAAAGCTATTCACAGTGCAGTCCAGGCCCTACTTATTAAGCATGGGAAGCAAATAGGACACCCCACACAGAACTTTGTGCAGTAAATGCTGGAAAACACTGATTGCCACAAAAAATGCTGATTACCGCTAAGTGAGATCGAAACCATGGAACAACCCATCCATAACCTCCTACATAACCTCTTCCAAACGTGATACTTTTTTAAACGTTTATTTGGGCTGTATGATTGGCGGGGCATTTTGCTAAATAGGAGTGATATTTATTTTTGCTTGAATGCACATGTGCAATATGTTTAATTGATTCTGGTACAATGCGTAGTTTAGGCAGGACTAGCAGAGTTTAGATAAAAGATTTAATGATCTGAAATGTACAGCCAAAAATACTATACATGATTTTAGGTGCTTATACACACAGTGAACTTACTGCTCTGGTTCCAATGTAGCATCTTCTGTCGACTGGTACCGTCAAATGGACGATCGTTCTATGAAGTTTACTCCAGATGTTGAATTGCATATTGGGGTTTTTTTACACCTTTGTGACAAATTGAAGTCTACTCAGGTCATTGAATCAAGGATATTTTCTTAATAAAACCAGAAACATTTTGTCATTTAAATGTGAAATTAAGTGAAATAAGGTGATTTGCTGTCCCTCTGCAATGGTTAATAAAACATTGGTTTTACAATCTATAACGAACCTTGAAGTAAAGTGAAACCTATAGTTGTTTATTTAGGTTTCATGATTTGAAATCCCCGTGTAGCCTTTAGGATCAGTCATCTTCTAGTGGTCCTGATGTTACTGGCCATGAAGGTCACCGTATGTCTATACATCTGGTGATGTGCGGTGTTTGCTTTCCGTGCTGGGGAGAAAAACATACTCTATGTCCCATTAGCTGTGTGAACAAACCAGGCAGTTCCTCACATCTGCTTCTAAGTTCATGAAATGACATCAAACATTAACATTTGTACCAACAGATTTAGTCTCCAATTCCTGTCCATGTATCATGAGTGGGATAATGAAAACACATAGTGAATATGGTGTTATAGAGTATGTCAGAAACTTTTAAAGGGTTTATTTATCCCTTGCTTATTCTCATGTCTGTAGCTGATAATAAAAATATATAGGGTTTTTTATATATTATATAAAAGGGTCTCTGTATTTCACACAATTTACCCCCAGTAGAAATCATTGAAGTCTAAAATGTCATAGACAGGAGCAGTGAAGTATTCTGGGCTACGCCAACTTGATGGGCCAGTTTAAGGGGAGATTACCGATGTTCCAAACTGGCCCATTAACAATAGGGAGGGCTGTGCTGAGTCAATAGTTTACTCCCTCCCTGCATTGGTGGAGAAATTATTTGAAATCGTGTTAAAGGATAATATTCAGGAATACATTTTGTTTAATAATATCATTAGTAAGAGTCAAGGCATTTCTATTAAGGACAGCTTGTAGCAGAATAATTTAATTGCATTCTGTGAAATGTGAGCAAATATATAGATCAGGTTGTGCCTGCAGATGTGATTTATTTGGATTTTGCAAAAGCCTTTTGATACAGTTCCACATACATTGAAAGGAATAGGCTAAGGCAATTTTGCTTGCACCTGGCAAAAAATCTTGAAAATTGTGTTAAACATGGAGTTGTTGTATATAGAAAATTCTCCAACTGCACCACAGTGGTAAGTGGAGTGCCTCAGGGTTTTGTGCTGGGCCATAATATATTGATTAATGAGTGGGTATTGAAATCAGTGTTTGTAGATGACATAAAGTTAGGTAAGGTAATACAGTCAGAATGTTATGTTACTTTATTAAAAGGAGGTTTGATGTTAACAAATGTAAAGTTATGCATTTTGAGAAAATAAATATGCAAGTAATACTTTATATGGCATCGTGTGAAATCATCAAATGAGAAGGACCTGGGAATAATACTAGACACTGAACTTGCAACAGTGTTCAATTGCCAGTTAGAAATTGTCATGTATAAAAAGATGCTTTAATTGACTCACAAGAGTAAAAAATAATTTTGATTAAACGGTAAGATCCCACCTTGAATATGCAGTGCAAGTCTGGGCATCTGCGCAAAGGCTGACTACTAAATAAATAAGGGGAATGTTCATCTAGTGAGAAATAAGATTATTTTTGAGGCAAAATTGGAAATTACTTTAATTTTGGATTTTTTCTGGATCAACAGCATTGTTTAATTCTATGTACATGTGTCTTTTTCAACCCAAATGTAAGAGCTGAACTGAAGAATATTTGTAATTCCTTGACAGGAAACAAGATGAACTGGGCAGTGAAGCTGCAGAGATGATGAGGGGCATTAGATGCATGCAGTAGGATAATGTATCTTTGTTTAGTTGTCACCCATTTCTTCTAAGTAGCTGTTATGTGTCTTTTAAAAATAGAAGGCTGAAATTGCTAGCTTGCAATTCCAAGCTGAGTCATAATAATGTGTTCTTTTCTTCTCATGCCATCTGCACCATTGTGATTTCTACGCTTAAATTGCCAATATTTTACTGGTTCCTCTTATAGGTGATCTGAAAGTTCATAATTTGTGATAATAATACACGAGAAGAAGAAAAGGAATAGCTCACGTGCTTGTGTTTTATTTTCCACCCACTGACCTCTGAGACTGATAGAAAGATTGGAAACAGGTTAATGTAATCACACCTTGCAAAGGACTAAATATATGTGTAAATTAAAACAGTTCTAGATAAACTTTGTGACATCTGCGTATCATTTAGGCTGAATTTATAATGTATTAAGGTTAGTGTAATAAATCTTCACTCTTGTATAAGACTGCAGTAAAACAATAGCATATAAGGAATGTCAATCCATTTTGTGCTGCTGTGTGATGATGTCAGTAAGCATGATGTCATTGTGTGCTGGGAGTATCCTATTTGTCTAATGTTCTCAGATTACTTCTAATAAACCAGTTAACATTTCAGTCAGAATCCGGTGTAGTGAGCAGTTTTTGAAAGTGTTAAAGGGACACTCCATGAGCCACCTAAGCAGTGAATGCATATGAAAATACTTTTTAAGTACTTACATATATATATATTCATTAACCATTTAATACTTTATTATTCAATGAATAATTGAAGCAGCCATTCAGTTTTAGGAATGCACTCTTATTGACGTCAATGATTTCCACACATATGCACAACGGTTTCATTGGACCCCAGCTCCAAGCCGGGAAAGAAGCTGACTAGCACAAGGAGATATTTCCTGTGGGGCAAATATATATGGGGAATTCTGCAGAGTAGCCCATGCACATACCGTATGTGCAGTTGAACTTTTAGCACCAAGTAATTTCAGTAAAAGAGACAGTAAACTAATTTGGTAACTGTGCGTAAACCATATTTAAAAGGAATGACCCTTCAAGAGACACTACAACCTAAAACAAATCTGACCTGTGAAGGGGTTTTCTGAAGCCCTACACTGCAACTTTAGGCACACAGATACAGGCATGGCTTGAGTATTTGTGGCATCTAGAACAGGTAGAATTTGTGGGGGTGCCTTTGTCCCTCAGAAGAGTCAAGAGGGGCTCCTGCTCTCCCCTCACGCGTTTGGCCTCTGCAGGTATGAGAAGCAGCGTTGTAGAATCTAACATAATGGTAAATCAGTCCTGACCCAAATCTGAATTCCAACAACACATACTTGGTAATTTATAGGGTAGAGATACAGCGGACATAAAAAGTCTACACACCCCTGTTAAAATGCCAGGTTGTTGTGACGTTAAAGAATGAGACAAAGATAAATCATGTCAGAATTTTTACCACCTTTAATGTGACATATAACGTGAACAATTCAATTTCAATACCAAGTGAAACCTGGTTGCATTCGTGTGCACACTCTTAAACTAATACTTTGTTGAAGCAACTTTTGATTTTATTACAGCAATTGAGTCTATTAGCGTGGCATATCTTGATGTGGCAATATTTGCCCATTCTTCTTTGCAAAAGCGCTCCAAATCTGTCAGATTGCGAGGACATCTCCTGTGCAGAGCCCTCTTCAGATCACCCCACAGATGTTCAGTTGGATTCAGGTCTGGGCTCTGGCTGGGCCGTTCCAAAACGTTAATCTTCTTCTGGTGAAGCCATGCTTTTGTGGATTTGGATGCGTGCTTTGGGTCATTGTCGTGCTGAAAGGTGAACTTCATCTTCATCTTCCTAACAGACATCTGAAGGTTTTGTGCCAAAATTGCCCGGTATTTTTAACTGTTCATTATTCCCTCCACCCTGACTAAGGCCCAAAATTCCCTCCACATGCTTTTGGGGGACTTTGTTTTTGCAAACTTAAGCCGGGCTTGGGTGTTTTTCTTTGTAAGAAAGGGCTTCCGTCTTGCCACCCCACCCCCATAGCCCATTCATATGAAGAATGCGGGAGATTATTGTCACATGTAGCACACAGCCAGTACTTGCCAGAAATTCCTACAGTTCCTTTAATGATTTAGTAGGCCTCTTGTAAGCTTCCCTGACCAGTTTTCTTTTCAATTTTGGAGGGACGTCCAGTTCTTGGTAATGTCTCTGTTGTGCCATATTTTCTCAACTTAATTCACTGTGTTCCATGGTGTATCTAATGCTTTGGAAATTATTCTGTACCCTTCTCCTGACTGATATCTTTCAACAATTAGATCCCTCTGATGCTTTGGAAGCTCTCTGCAGACCATGGATTTTGCTCTGAGATGCCACTAAGCAAATGTCAGGTAAATCCCATTAGAACTGCTGAACTTTATTTGTGATTAATAAGAGTCACTTTAAATGATGGCAGGTGTGTAATGACTTCTGTGTAACATGATGTCACGGACCAGGTAAACAAATCTGGTAGGAGCCCAGGTGCAGGGGATACCAGGGGTTCTATCTGTACCCCATGATGCATGATGACTTGGGGGTTTTTACAGACAGGCGCAAGTAACAAACCACAGGCAGAATACAGTGATATGATCTGTATTGCATATAATGATATTGACAACAAAAACAGATCATATCACAGTATTCTGCCTGTGGTATGTTTATTGCGCTGGTCAGTAACAACCCCCAAGTCATCATGCATCATGTCCTTCCAATACTGACATTTACCTACTTGTTTTTGCTTTTCTGTCTATCAAACTATGCTATTCAACAATATAAATCTAGCTCCATGTGTCTCCTGGAACAATCCACTGTTTTGGTTCTCCCGTTACCTATGACCTGATTATCTCAATATTTGCCAAAGTTTTTAAAAATTGCATTTTAATCTTATAATGAATCACAGGTAAAAAAAAAGATGCCTTTATCCACTTGTACCTATAATTCTGTGCTCCTCGCACAACAGATACATACATTATCACATTTTAATATTCTGTGCAGGGGGTGATCAGAATTCTTCAAGTAGTACATATCTGGGACGTGGACACCAAAAGAAAATGTCACATGACATGAAAAGACATGTCATGTGACATGTGGACACATGAAAAGAAAATGATGACCCTCTTACAGGGTTATTCTTTTAGGGAATGTATGACGAATAAAGAACAAATGCAAGCGTATAGAAAAATTGATATTTAGATTGAATTAGGTCACTGTTACAGGTTGTAAAACATATAACATACACAAAACATTTGATAATAATACAAAACAAAAGGGATACTTAAGCACGATCTTGGGAAACCTCTCTCAGCTGACAGGCTTCTCCCAGACGCCATCTTGCGCAGCTTCGTTCTGAGTCTCCTGACCCAGAAGACTTCTGTTCACTGCGCTCTCTTTTCTTAGACTCTTCTGACTATTGCAGCCCCTAGCTAGTCATTCCAGAATTTCTCGTACCTCTCAGAAAGTGGTTCACCCGACCCCTCTTTCCAGAGATTTCCTGTATGACCCAATTATGGAAGAGATAGACAATCTATGTGGAAATGCACACATCTATGTTAAAATATATCTCCTGCTTCAGGTGTCTGCCCCTGGGGGTATCCCATATCTGTTGGAGCTTTTGTTCCAAACCCTTTGTAGTGCAAATGACCTTACATTGTAAAACTAGATGTCTCACCTTACAGAAACCCAAATCTTCCCAAAAACATTATGCAAAAAATGTAATATCACATTTTAAAGGCACCCTTCATTTCTTACAGAAAGGTTGGGGCACCATTATCTTTTGAAAGATGGCTACCATTTCACTATATGTGGCACTTCAACACATATTGAATGATTAGAGAATAAAGGTTGTCCATAATAAAACCAGAGTAATCCCCACATTGAACCTTGATTTGGCATTGAAGGAGTTGAAACCATGTTGCTGGATTAGCTGGACGATTAAACTGTTCTGCTCCTGGCAGAGTCTCAGTTGTCTTATACCAATACTCTAGAGAATTGGGCAAATTCTCAAGCTCTCGCAGTCTGGAGCAGACTCATTTTACTTTAAATTAATGATCACCCCCAACAAGCCCTTATTTTCTGGTATATCCAGCTGGAACCCCTTCAGAACAGGTGACATTTAAAAATACGTTGATCTTCATCAAGTTAAGGACTTTTATTAGGACCATTGGTTCACTACAAGAGAACTGTTGTGATTGACTATTTAACAGTTAATATTAAAGCTTGAAGAAAGGTTTCAAAATCCTAGCATATGAGAAATCCCGGACATGCCACTCAGGGTTTCCATATCAGGCATTTCTCCTAGGACATATCTAACTTTTATAGCATGACAGGAGGCTCATATTTTGCATATCTTCCTTTACTTAGACCTCACAGCAGCAAAGGAGAAAAAACAATGTAAACAAATAACCAATCAGAGACAGTCCTAGCATATATAAGTGCCATTCAGCAAGACTGCCTCCTCTTCCTTTGCTGCTCCTCACGCAGGTCAGTCACATTTCTCTCATTTGCCTAGTGGGTGATCTTTGCGTGCTGTTTTGTCTTCTGAGACATTTGCTACCCACTTTTTTCATGCACTGCTATTTAACTTTTATTATTAAAATTGTTATTTATAATATATACATCTGTGCCTAAACATATGTTTTATTTAGAACTTTCTCCCTCCCCCTTTTAGTTTTTTCCCCTAGTTTACCTTCATTGTTTTTCCTCTGACTTCCCTGCTTCTGTCCAGGGCTCTCACCTCCATCTCTGTGTTATTCAACAGTCATTTTCTCTGTCTCTGGTCTCCATCTTGGATCTCGCGGCCGCCATCTTTAATCTCGCGATATTTTGGCGGCCATCTTGGATGCCCTGTGTTGTAAAAAACGGACCTTTTGGTCTGTTTTTTACAGGTTTTTCAATTTTGTTTTTTCGTTTCTAGTATAGCGTTTGGGGTTGGGAGAGCACTAGCTTTCTCATCAAGTTAATGGTTTCCACCTAGCTTGTTCCCTTTGTTAATTTCGGAACTTGCGGCGGGCATCTTGGTGAGGGCATAGTGCCTTTTATATAAATACGTTTTTCCTTCCCGCGTTTTTCTGTGGTGTTTTAGTGTTGGTGGTCTTATAGCACATACAGTCTCTATTGCAGGTGAGCCCTGAGATTAATCTGTGCCATTAATTCCTATAAACCTTCTCCTGTGAGTGAGCCTCACAACTTTAACCCCTGCTTTCAGATTTGGAAATTTAGATAATTACCCCTAACACATTTATTCTTGCCTCTATATTATATTTGAGAAATCCATCATGGCTGATACAGCTTCTGGCTCTAATGCTCCCCCTGCTGATATCCAAGCCTGGATTCAGGTGGCAATTAAAGAGGCTCTGGCCAATTTAACCCCGGCTCAGCCGGCGTCCACCATCCCTCAGGTCTCCTTGTCTCAACCCTCAGGCTCTGATTCAGAGAGCTCTGCAGGGTCCCCACCTCCCAAAAGACCTTGGAAAGGATCTAGCGCTCATGCCAATAAAGGCAAAGGTCCGGCTAAACGTGCCAAACGCCGCGCAGATCATGCTTCGGCAGGACCTTCCACATTAGCAAACCCTTCGGGGGATGCACCTGATTATACACCTCCCTCGGGAGATGCCCGTGATTACTCCTCTGACGAGGATTCAAATTTTCAGTTGACCCAAGAACTTGGTTCAGGTGAGCCCCTAACCAGTTCAGAGGCTGCATTACAATGCGCAGATCCTTCAGAAGCAGACCTGGTTTACACCCCTCAGGGTGAAACCCTATTTGACCCCCGTTTTATTCGCCACCCTAGGTCGGCTGAGTGGACACCTCCAGACCATATAGCCCGCTATTTGCAGGTCTGGATGCGCAAAGCCTTAGATAAAGAGGTGCGCAATAAACTTAGGGCCGAATGCCCTCGTCCCACTATCCCTGCAAAGTTACGGCCACCCCAGAATTCGATTCTTTCATGGTCACATATATGAACAAAAAGGGTAGAGACCCACGTAGGGGTTTGGAGAAGGGTTTGAACTCCGCACAGGACAAATTATTAGATGTTTCTGGTCCTATGACTCAGATTTTTGTGCTGGCTGATGAGGCAACAGCCCATAATTCTCCCCTTGACCCAGGGCTAATCAAAGATTGGGTACAGCGGGGGTTATGCCTGTTAGGCAACGCCAACACGGCAATTTCAGCCGAACGCCGCAAGGCAGCGCTGCTTAGAATTGACCCCCGGCTGGCCGATATGGCTGATAAAGTACTTGGTCCCAAAGCCGATGGCAAGTTATTTGGGGATCCCTTTATTTCTGAGTTATGCAAACATGCGGGTAATTACACCACAATCAATAAGGTCGAGACTTCTCTTAAGAAAGTATTTCAAGCACAAGGTGTTTTTCACCGGGCTGGCAGACAGCGGGGCCGTGCTGCCAGCCGTGGAACCTTCATTGGCCCTAGATACAGCTACACTCCGGTTTCCACACCCCAATATAATCCCACCTTTCGGACTCCATTTCCCGCTTCCAGAGGGTTCCAGAGAGGTCGTGGCAGAGGTGGACGTGGACGAACAAGATTTTCATCTGGTAAGTCCTCCAATACTATCTTCTTTCCTTCCTCCCGTGCCCCCTGCGGCTCGTCTCGCATTCTTTTCCCACTGTTGGCGCCTCATTACCTCAGACAATTGGGTCCTTCAGACGATACAGGGTTTTTCCATAGACTTTGTGTCCACCCCGTCTCAGGCCCACCCCCCGCCCCCTTAGTTGTCAATCGAGAGACACAAAGTCTCATCGACCAAGAAATAGCACTTCTCAAAGTCAAAGGTGCAATCCAAAGGTCAACTGGCCCCCAGGGTTTTATCAGCAACATATTCCTTGTTCGCAAAAAATCAGGGGAAAATCGTCCAGTCATAAATTTGAAATTCCTAAACGAATATGTGGTTTACCGTCACTTCAAAATTGAAGGGATTCATATGCTTCGAGACCTTCTAAGAGAAGGCGATTGGTTTACCAGACTGGACCTAAAGGATGCGTACCTTACAGTACCAATCCACCCAGACTGCCGACAGTTTCTTCAGTTCATATGGAATTCCCAACTGTGGCAATTCACTTACCTTCCGTTCGGTTTGAGCTCAGCTCCGTGGTGCTTCACGAAGCTAATGAAGCCTGTCATGGCCTTCTTTCGAGCTCGGGATGTTCGTTCGATCATCTACCTCGACGACATCTTGCTCTTCCACTCAGACCCGAGACGACTGCGGTTTCAAACAACCTGGGTTATCAGCTGGCTTCAGGCTTTGGGGTTCATTGTGAACCTCCAGAAGTCAGTCATCGCCCCGACACAGTTGATTACTTTTCTGGGCTTCGAGATAGATTCGATCAATTCGCTTCTCAAGCTTCCTTCTTCCAAAATAGCGAACATCAAAAAAGAGATCAGGAAAGTTATTCGCCTAGAATACATCTCCTTGAGACATCTTGCAAGAATAGTAGGCCTTTTATCCTCTTCTATTCAAGCAATTTTTCCGGGCCCCCTTTACTATCGGGCCATGCAACGCCTGAAAGCCAGACATCTTCGGGCTCTCCAATCTTACGATCAATTGGTTCCCCTCCAGTCAGATGTGCGTCTGGAACTCAATTGGTGGCTCAAGCACATGGAAGCATGGAATGGCACAGCCATTTTCGGAACCAGACCAGACTTTGTCTTGGAATCAGACGCCAGTCTGTGGGGCTGGGGCGCCTCTGGCGCAGATTCCGCAACCGGAGGCCGCTGGTCTCGGGACGAGCGTCACTTACACATCAATTGCTTGGAACTTATAGCCGGATCTTTTGCGGTCCGCAGTTTTTCCAAGGACCTTTCTCATTGTTCCATTTTACTGCGCATGGACAATGTGTCCGCAGTGCGTTATATCAACCGTCTCGGCGGAGCTCGGTCGGAACGTCTATCCAATCTGACCAGGGACCTCTTTCAGTTCTGTCTTCACAGGCAAATCTCTCTGTCAGCAGAGTACCTTCCGGGAGCGAGCAACTTGACAGCGGATTGGTTCTCCCGATCCTGGAGAGATGCCAGCGACTGGATGCTAGACAGGCATGTTTTCTCGAAGATCGCTCTTCGTCGGGGTCCACTCTCAGTGGATCTCTTCGCGTCCAGATGGAACTTCCAACTTCCATCATTTTTCAGTTGGCTTCCGGATCCGGAATCAACAGCGACGGACGCTTTCTCTCAGACCTGGCCTCAGACGGGTTCTTATGCGTTCCCTCCCTTTTCAATGCTCTCTCGCGTGATCCACCAAGTGCGATGACAGGTGATTTCCCTTGTGTTAGTTTCGCCCCTGTGGCCAGCTCAACCCTGGTTCCCTGCTCTCTTGGAAATGTCCTACAGGGATCCCCTCATCCTTCCGTGGAGTACTTTTCTCCTTCGAGACCCGGAGGACTCCCCACACCCTCTGGTGGTCAATCATCGTCTTTCGCTGGTGGCGTGGTCGATTTCAGGGGCTCCTGGAATCTACCAGGCCTATCAGACTCAGCTAGAGACCTACTCCGCGAATCGTGGGCTCCCGGTACTAGACGCGCCTACTCCACCGCTTGGAACAAGTGGAGTAGCTGGTGTATGGCTCAACAAGGTGATCCCTTTACAGCCCCTGTGACGGATGTTATCAACTTTTTGTCGGCACTTTTTTCCCAAGGAAAATCGTACCGTACCATCAACGTGGCCCGCTCTGCCATCTCTGCTGCTCACGTTCCCATATCAGGTCTTCCGATCGGTAGGGACCCCTTGATTTGCCGTCTTTTGCGAGGGATGCGTCTTTCTAGACCCCCTGCCCCTCGGTATTCCCATTTCTGGGACGTCTCCCTGGTGCTAAACTTGTTCAAGTCCTGGGCGGATAATTCGGAACTTTCAATGCGGCACTTATCCGCTAAACTTACCACTCTTTTGTGTTTGGTTTCATTTCGCAGAGTTTCCGATGTCCGGGCGTTGGATTTTAATTCGTTGACTTTTTCTCCGGATGGCGTTTGTTTTCAAATTTCGCGTCGTACTAA
>VKOC01025199.1:0-11204 GCA_009364415.1 Spea multiplicata
TGTATATAAGCCTAATATTGATAGCCAGGCTACAGGTCATTCAGATCCCTAACTCATGCTGCCCTTTTTATTTATCATTGATCAATTTCTCCATCATTAAATGCTAAATTTCTATAGGCCAAAAGTAAACTAAATAAACATTTTCTGTATTCTTTTATGTCATTAAAACAATACATACATTTCAGATAAAACTCTCACCGTCTAAAATAAAATGCAAACTGAGGGGTTAATGCTTCTGTATCCTTCAGTGAAACCTTCATATGCCAGCACTAAAATAACGTTTGCAAATGAGAGCAATTAAATATAATTGAGACTGAAACTTGCCTGTAAATGGAGTAAGCATTATTTACAGCCAGCAATTACTTAGCACTAACTACTGAGATTAACCAAGAAGTGTATCAGGGATATAGAGGAAACTATCCAGTGTTTAGAGGATCGAGCATTTTATAGCAACAATTTTCATTAAGGAAAAATGAAAAGTAGACAAAATGTGAAGCCACTATGCATTTATGGAATTCATTTATACGCATGGCAGATACATAGAGCATGTTATGACATACAATTGTGGCTGGTATGTTATATATGCCCTATGCAGTTTAGGTCTGAGTTTGGTCCTGCTTCCTTATATATATTCTAAAACCATAGGCAGACTATGAGTCTACAGCTCATATATGACATGTACTTACTTGCTATCATATTAGACATCCTAGTCATACCTCCTCCACGTGCTGAGCTCCTTAGGCAGCAACCTATATCACTTTTATGATAGGGTGAGAACTGTTATTTGCAGAGATGCTGTGGAACCTTGGACACCATGTATTTAATCACTTCTATTTCCCCCCCAAAATAATAATGCATCACTATCACGGAGAGTGTGACCTGTCGTGAAGAAAGGGCTCAGAGTGAGGTAAAAGGCAGAGGGAGTGAATGTGTGTGCATATATATTTCTTAGTGTATATTCTATATGGTGTTAGAAGGTGTATGTCTATGCTGTGTGTGGTGTTTGAGTGTGTTAGTGTATGGGCCTACTATGTGTATGTGGGTGTTAGCTTGTGTATGTGTCAGTGTATGGTGTTAGCATGAGTGTGTGTGTCAGCCCATGGTGTCAGGGGCAAGCCCAGGGTTAGTGATAAGAAGGAGGTAGGTCGTGTTCATATGTATGTATAAGTGTATTGTGTTAAAGTGAGTGAGTGTTACAGTGAGTTTGTGTGTTAGTACTGGCATAGTATTGACATATTGGAGGGATTTCAGAGAAGGTCTGCCAAGATGGAAAATATTTTGCAGGATAAAAATTATCAGGAAGGGCTAAGGGATCTCAATATGTATAGCTTGGAGGAAAGAACAGAGATAGGAGATGTGACACAAACATCTAAATACTTAAAGGGACTTAACAAAATATAGGAGAAATATTAGAATACGGTCATAATCCAAAAACTAGAGAGTCAGAGGTTTAGATGTAATGTAAGGAAGTTTTACGATACTGAGAGGATGGTAGATAAATATAATTGCCTCCCATCAGGAGTGGTACATGCTTATAAGGTGAGGGAAATTAAACATGCATGGCATAGACGTAAGGTTATCAGAAAAAAGACTAAAAAATGATTAAGATGTGAGTCTTTACATAAGAAACAATGGCCAGACTAGATGGGTGATATGGTTCTTATCTGGTGCCAGATTCCATGTTTCACGCCTTGAATATTTTGGTAGCAATAAGTAAATGCAATATTTTAGTGTTCATTTAGAAATATTAGTTACAATATATCTGAATACAGCATGTTCTGGTAGAAAAAAACAGCTACACAATAATGATATTATTTAACCTGACTCCCAAATTCTTGAATACTAGAACAAGCATGCCAAAAATGAGTGATTGTTGCAGTTTCAGAATATCCCCTCCAGCATTGGTTAGAAATGAAAAAACATCTTGGGTAGTCTCAGGGGTACCGGAAAACACATCTTAAGACTCCTCTAATCATCTTCTCAGCTGCATACTATCCTCATGTTATGGTTCTGCCCTCCAACTAAGCATAAAAGGAAGCTGTCAAAAAGTCACAGATTGAAATACACTTATTATAATTTTAACCTGTATTACATTGAATACATGTGCAAATGTCAATATGGCGATTACTGAATAATGATATCTAAATAAAGGCTCCGAGGCATGGAAATCAAAGCAAACAGTCTAAAACACTAACTAATTGTTAAGCTTAACCAAAATATATGAAGCTACTTATCAAACATAAGCTTGAAGTGATTACATTTAGCCGACTGGCTGGGGTCCCTTAGAGTACTCGCAGAGGATAATGTCCTCTGCACGGTGGGTATACTCACCAGGGGCCCAGCCCATGGCCAGTCCTGTCCTTAGCAACTTGTGCTAGTGCCACTCCACAGCGGCAGTCAAACATCTCCTCCATGGTATGACCTTTATCTCTGCTGATTAGTTTCTACACATGGAAAGCAGGAAAGCTCACTGAGCCATCACTGGAACTGACTGTTTATCACATGACAATGCCAGGGCCGCCTTTAACCCAGGGAAAAGGTGTAGCCACACTAGGTCCAGTCATTCCTGAGGGCCTTAAAGCAGCTGCCCCTTAAGTCCAGAGGTTGGCAAGCATGATTGGACTAACCCTGAGGGGGCTATATATGTTATTTACAGTGAGAATGTACAGTATGTATAAGTGTGTTTGTGTGAGTAAGGTGAGGTATGGTGGTGGGAGGGAGTATTTATTAATAAATGCATCTATGTATATATATTTTAGTCAGAATAAGGGTGTATGTATAAGTGTATTTGTGTGTTAGCATACATATGAATGTGTAAGGGTTTATGTGTGTGGATGAATGTGTAAATGTTTGTGAGCATGAACATATAAGTGTGCATAAGCATGTGTATGTGAGCAATAATGTGCACGTGTGTTTGTGTGTGAGCAAAAATGTGTTTGTGTGTTTATATCAGCATATACACTCACTGGCCATGTTTTAGGTATACCTGTTCAATTGCTTGTTAACACAAATAGGTAATCAGCCAATCACATGGCAGCAACTCAATGCATTTAGGCATGTAGATGTAGTCAAGACAACTTGCTGGAGCTCAAACCGAGCATCAGAATGAGGAAGTGACTTTGAACGTGGCATGGTTATTGGTGCCAGACAGGCTAGTCTGGGTATTTTAGAAACTGGTGATCTACTGGTATTTTCACACACAACCCTCTCTAGGGTTTGCAGAGAATGGTCCGAAAAAGAGAAAATATCCAGTGAAGAAAATGCCTTGTTGATGTCAGAGGAGAATTGGCAGACTGGTTTGAGATGATAGAAAGGCAACAGTAACTCAAATAACCACTCGTTAAAACCAGGGTATGCAGAATACCATCTCTGAACGCACAACACGTCAAACCTTGAAGCTGATGGTCTACAGCAGCAGAAGACCACACCGGGTGCCACTCCTGTTCTTAGCACCACTCCACTGGGTACTAAGAACAGGAAACTGATGCTACAATTCGCACAGGCTCACCAAAATTGGACAATGGAAGACTGGAAGAACGTTGCCTGGTCTGATGAGTCTAGATTCCAGCTGCGACTTTCAGATGGCAGGGTCAGAATTTGTCTTAAACAAAATTAAAGCATGGATCCATCCTGCCTTGTATTAAAGGTTCAGGCTGGTGGTGTTGTGATGATGTGGGGAACATTTTCCTGGCACACTGGGCCCCTTAGTACTAATTGAGCATCATTTAAACAGGACAGCGTACCTGAGTATTGTTGTTGACCATGCCCATGTTTCTTGAACAGGACAATGAGTTCACTGATCTCAATCCAATAGAGCACTTTTGGGATGTGGTGGAACGGGAGATTTGCATCATAGATGTGCAGCAGACAAATCTGCGGCAACTGCGTGATGCCATCATGTGCATATGGACCAAAATCTCTGATGAATGTTTCCAGCACCTTGTAGAAAGTATGCCATGAAGAATGAAGGCAGTTCTGAAGGCAAAAGGGGGTCTAACCCGATACTAACTAACCTAATAAAGTGGCCAGGAAGTGTATATATGTGTGTGAGCATGGATGTGTGTGTAAGGGATTGAGTGCCCGTGCGTATGGGTGGGGGGCAAGTGGATGATGGGCTGTACTGCCTCCCTGGTGCACAAGGTTTTCTTATGTCTTATTCAGTTTTTTGGTGTTGGGGTGGAGGGTGTGATTGCATGTTAAAGAAAGCCCTGGGCAATGCCAAACATTGGAGATAAATTGAAAATATATCATTGGAGAAAAATCCATCCCCCATGGAAGTGACTGTGGTGTTGGAATGTCTATGACTGTAAAGACTTTAGTAAAGCCTGCGTAACATCTAATTCAGTGGCATAAAATGTCATATTTAGATGTAGAATAGTGCCTTTTTATACTACAGTCCCTGTGAATTTGAAATGTTAAATTGCCACTGTTATAATTTCGGCTCTATGTGCCTCTTCAGGGTGTTTAGATTTTTTGTGGTTTTGTTTTAAGCCAGGATAACATGATACACCTCATTATATATATCTTAGTAGAAGGTGAAATACTAGATTTTTTTCCAATTGATTTCAAGGTAGCTTTTTCTTTTTTTAAAAAAATTTGCAAATAATGTTTACACGATTCATCGACTTGAACCCACGATTTCAAGAGGTTTACACATTGACAAACCATAAGAAAGTGTAAAGCTAAAACGCAGCCTTGTGCATAAAAACATTAAAATACTTAAGTTAATTTACCTTTATGAGTGATTTATATAGTTCACATTTTATAATGAAAAGGTACACATTTAGCACAAAAACCCCCCAAATGAAATGGCATAATTAATTCTATCGATAACTATAGCTATTTGACCAAAAGTACCTGGACACCTGACCACCACACCTATATGAGGATGTGGGACTTGTTGGGGATGTGCAGAAATGATTAAAAGCAATGAATTAAAGAAGAAGAAAAAACAATAGAAGGACAGGAGCCAATGAGAAATGTGGGAAGGAGTAACAGAAACAGGATGGGTTAAAACAGGGGGAGTGAATGACAGGATCATCTCATTACAAAGGACTAGGGCTTGTATTTAAAGGCAGGGATTGTAGCACTGAGTCTCGGAGACTGCTCACAGATCTACCAGCACAGAGGAGCAGTGTGACACCAGCTCACACAGGTACAGTAAGGACTACCATGCCAATTCTATCTATGCAGGTGGCTGGGAATGGGGTGGCAGGAAGCATCTTTAACTCTTTAGTGGCCAGGGCAACTTCAGCTTTAATGCAAGCTAATTCAAAAACATTTCTGTATTAATAGCAACATTAATAAACCTTTTTATTTCTGTAGAATGTTCTAACATAGAAGCCAGACTAATTTTATGTGTAGAGATACCCTACATACTGTATATACTATATCAATAAATTATATTGCCTTATTAATGACATTGGATTTATTTTCTTTTGATATTATAATATAAGTAATATATCCTAATGTAGTATCCTTAACTATATACTGTTATACATCTATGTTTAAGTAAAACATTAGTTTGCGTTATATACATTTTTGCTTTATTATTTTTGGAAACAGACATGTTTTTTATGCAGCTAAAGACATATAGAAAGCACAAAATACCATGGATTATTTTTCATCACATAGTTGAAAGTTTTTCTTCTTCTTTTATCTTCATTTTCTGATGGAAAGCAAAATAGCAAAAGCAGATCAAAGACATTACAAATTATTACAAAAATATAATAGAAACAAACTAAATATAAAAGACTGTATTAAAAAGTAATCGGTTTGAACAAAAACAAGTAAAACCTTATGATAAAATCATAAGGTGGAAAGATTGTGTTTTATTTAGAGATTTTTTGTAGATTTACAGTTTTGTAGATTAGAATTTGTAACACTAAATTACAAGTGCTACTACATTCTACACTCATCTGGTGTTTAAATAGTTAAGTGCATTATTCCAGAAAAAGTTTCCTAGCTAAAACATTTGTATGCAGAGAGCTGAATGAATAGCACGGTGGATAGAAAAGGCACATGAAGGAGCAAGACAAGTTAATAAAATTTAATATTCTAACAAAAAAGCTGATGACATTTTATAGCAACAGCGGCATTAAACACATAAATAAATATAAGATTAACTTAAGATGTTATAACAGGGGAGATGTCCAGGAGAAATAGGTTATATTGATTGAAATAGGCTTACAAGTTCACAATTCAATGTTACTAATTGACTTGTAATGAAATAAGAAACAGTAGTTATATTAGGTATATACTCTGATAGATGGAGAATCTTAAGTTAAATATGGAACTCTGTACAAGAGTCATGCCTAACACTGGGAAAATATTTCTCTTATATGAAGAGTGGGCTTAAAAGAAAAAAGGGAGAGTAAGAGAAGTAGGGAAGATAGGTCAAGATAGATAGATAGATAGATAGATAGATAGTAGATTGTCTAGTGCTGTACTACTTAACAAGAGCAGAAACAATGTTTATCTGATGACATAGTTATATTAACTGATATTCCTATATGTATCTGCATTTAATTGTATGGTTTCTATCCTTGTCATTGTTTGTCCTGAGACTTTATTCATGCTAATGTGACACTTTATTTGTGCTAATGTGACAATATGTCATATGCATTCTGAGGCAGAGATCAGAAGTGTAAGCCCAACACAAATGCCAGGCACCTTTGGCTACCATAGGAATTCATGTTCAGTCAATAGTTATTTGTGAAATGTTCATCATGACAGCATCTTTACATGAAAGAGGAGTATACTCTTTTGCAGACTAACAACATTTCCACCTCTTTCTGTTCAAAGTCCTGCTTAAATGTTGACTGTTTAGCAACCTGTTGTTGAGGTGTGTTGGTTCTGGCAATAATCAAGTTGGTGATAGCAGTAGTGAGGGAATATAATAGATAGGGGAAAGAGAAATAAAAAGTTATGAAGTTTAGTACTTAAAGAGTAAAAGATAATGTGGACGCTGTCTCAATGCAAATGCTTTGGCCAATGCAATATGTAAATTGCATACATATATAATCAGCCATAACATTATGACCACTTGCCTAATATTGTATATAATATATATATATATATACACCGGTATATATACATATACAGTAATGTGCATTAGGAGGTATAGTAATGGTCACCTGAGACTCTTAATATTACCTGTCCCTAGACACTGCTCGGCACACACTCAAAAAGACAACTGTTGCACCATTTTGAAAATGAGGAATTCTGCTATTGGCCTCGCAATTCTTTTCCTGATGGTGGTAAGAACAAGTCGTGGAAGCTGTGGGGAACCCCAGGAGTCTCAGAGTTCTAGTGCGCAGCTCAAGGTAGGATGCACTACATACATTTGTTGATGTTACGACTTTTTTGACTACTACAGCTGTCCAGAGAAGTCCTGAGATCTTCTGATTTGAGTGCCCTTTCACTTCAGTAGAAGAAATTTGAAATTTGCTCTGGAAGCGTCCACTATTTAAATTCAGAATTGCAAACCTAATACTGTCAATTCTTTCCAGAATCTCTATAAAAGGGAAATATAATTATTATACATCAAAAGCAACCTAATTTCTATGTATTACATTTGATTCAAACAATTGACTCATTAAACATGTAAGCGTTATTGCAATTAAAATAAATACAATAACTTAATAACCAGTAGTTTTATGAAGACGATCCAAACTAAATGACTGCCTAAATGCCAAATACTATTGTATAATACAGAAGCAAACATTGTGTAGTCCTGCCTCGGCCATTGGGATTATTTGTTGGAATTAATTTTACAGACACAATGCTACAGTCTAGTGCTAAGCAACCAGTGGCTTGTCTTGTTACAAGCAATAGCATTTAGTTGTGTTAGTTATAAACCAGCTATAAAATTACAGGAATTACAAAGGATACAGCTGGAACTGGGTCCTTTAACTAAGGGGTCCCTAACTTATTTGCATCTCCACATCCCTGGTGTCAAGCAGACACAGCAGGCACTTTCTGTCAGTGACAATATGCATCTTAACCCTACACCATCACTGAGAGCAGCCCACCCAGAGAAAAGATACATGGGCAATGAAGGACACCTAAGGTACTTGGGTGGGAGTAGCTACTGTAACGACAGGTGGGACAGATAGGTGGTACCTTTCCACATTTCCGTCCTCTCATATGAAGCTGCTTAACTAATTATATGTTGATATGTGTACTTATTTTTCCACATTTTACAATCACGTCAGTAGTTGCACATCTTTAAACAGCATTATATACTGAGTGCAAGCACTGCCTATATTTCTTTCCCAAGCTAAACGAGAGGCTAAAATAATTTGCACACCTACCTGCAAATGGATTAGATGAGTGTATTTGGAACTGATTCACGCGTTTCCACTAACTGCACGCTGTATGTCACCATTTCACATCCCACTATTATGTACCATATTAACATTTAAAATGTCTCAATTCAGATTTTTAACTGAGAAGGGAATGTTTTCACACCTTCCATATCATTTGGTGTCTTGTTATCTCAAACTGTCTACCAGCGTCTCTCTGTACCTTAGACACCTTCTCCCTACCTGGTTGGTTGTTTGTCTTTCTGTTCAGGGTGACATTTTAGGACAGTGGTTAATAATGCTTCTTGGCACTCAAAAGGTTAATTCTTTAACTGCACCCCTAATAGCATCATTGCTTTGCTGAATCCTATAACACAATAAGCTAACATAATTTGAGAAAAAAAGAAATGATATGAAGCAAAAATAAATATTTTGTTTATTCTTCCCTGCATTAGCCCCAAATGTAATGAGGTCTGTGTACATAGAAATATTTCCTAAGACACACAAAACACGTCAAATGCCATTTATTAATTTCATATCGCATTCTGTTTAGATGTGGCTTATGCAGAGACTAATTATTTTATCAAAGAGACAATTTACAATATTTGGATGCGATACATTTACCCTGTATTACCGTATATATTTATTATTATACTGTTGCACAATTACGTGTGTTCCTTTTTAAGTGTTATCGTTATGTACACCTTATATACAAAAAATGTTCCATTCACACAGTAGAGACACATTCTCTGTTATGTTTGATAGACTAGATCATGATCAGCACTTCACAAGATTAACAGTGTTATTCATTAGATTCTGCTATAGAATTGGGTGACAACATTTCAGTATAACTTGGGGAAACTACTATATTCCATGTCAGACGTCACCAAATGCAACATTACACATAAACGTGCAGAGTGTCCAAAAGCACTGCCAGGTTCTGCAGAGCCTTGGAATTTGATGGCGACTTTGCGTTTTACTTGATGGTGAAATAAAAATTGTGTAGTTAAATTGTGCAATAAAGAGAAAATAAATACATTCAGATGCATTCCAACAAAGACGTGAATCATTTACATGATCTCCAGTGAATATGGCTGTTTCTCTGGGTCAAAATTTTAACTAGTAACTCTTGATCGACTTAGACTTGACTCCGATTCTGTCTTGCATCTGCAGATCACAATATTGCTGCTTCATTTATTTGCATATATATTAGCTCCTTAGTCCAGACCAATTCATTTGTGGCTAGAATCCATTTGGGTGTCTGTGTTTTTGCTGTTTCTTGTCCAATTCACATAATCAATTTTCCAATCTTGATTAGACGTTTACCATTAGAATATAAATGTCCTATCTAATTCTAACATTCATACTATAGAGTATTATGTTTGGCCTCAATTCCATCAGTAGTTAGTAGCAAAAATGTAGCCACTTTTACTTGCTGCGGGATTATTGTTACGGTTTTTGATAATTCGGAAATTTGCATTTTCATTACAAAAACTAGAAAAAATACCCGTGATCGGAGCATTCTAGAACATTTAGATACTGGTAATGTGAAAAAATAGGTTTTATACAGTATATACCTCACCCAATCACCCCATTTAAAAAAAAGAAAGAAAAGACAGGTGGGTGCTTGTCTGTCCATGTTTCAATTATTTTACATGGTAATATTGTATATTAATTTGTAATCCTTGCCCTCTGCTTGGCTTTCCAAAGTAAAATGTTCCAATAAAAAAGCCCAAAAGCCTACAAAGAGGACCATAAAAAGGATTAAAGAAAGTATGCATAACTCATTTAATAAATATGCATGGGCATGCATTAATTGTTTGCATACTATATGTGTATAAATATAAACATACATAAAAATATGTTGTAGATACTTAAATACACAATGGGTTTTTTTCCCGAAAGTTTAGTGTCCTAATCAGTGCAATTCTTCATTCGATGCACCTAATATTTCAACATGACAAGGCTATTCACCTACAGTCCTACATGACACCTGCTTCAGGCCTCATAGTATTGGCCCGTGGCAAGCTCCACCTGTGCTGTCCCTTAGCTTAATCATATCACCTATACTTATACCATTGCTTCCTGTGCCATCTGTGTGGCCCTTCTCCTGGATTTTGCAAAGGTCTTTAAGGTAGTCTTAACGGAGACTATGGTGGCTCTTATGGCATCCCAATGGGCAATTGTCGTGGACCCCTAGGGTAAACTTGGGAAAAACTCACCAGAGCCCTTTGCATTCTTGTGGCCTATTGAGTTTCATAGAAGACCATTTTCTTTAACACAAGTTGCACAATTTGCAACAAAGAATCAAGCTGTTACTTGTGATTTTCTAGTTGTACCTAGGTCAAGGATTCAATGAAATCAAATGAAACTGAAGTTCCAGGTGTTAAATCGGTATTCAGAATATATTTACACTGCCATTGCTATCATAAGAACCATGACAGGTAAATTATTCATCAGAGCAGCGTTTCTATGGATCAAACCCATTGCAATTCTAGAAATAGCAGTATGACTCAGCTTCTATTACCCAAACTCATTTATGTGATAGTATGTTGTCATAAACAAGTGAGGCCACTTAACCAAATCTCATGGATTTAAAAAGGCTGGGATTTTACAATTACATTATTGTGCCTTGTTGAATGTGTCAAGTGGTTATAAATCAGGTTCCATCTTATTTCATAAAAATAGATATAGATATAAATAAAAACGCATCAGATAAAAATAATATTCCTACCCTACATAATACCTTTATATGCTTTATATCTGCCATAAGGTCATGTGCAGGTAAAATAATATTGTCTCAAAATGTGGATACAAGCAGTTGGCACTTATATGAACAGTCATGACAAAAAGCTTTTTACATTACTGTTCCTTTATCATCCACCATCCATCCTCTCT
>VKOC01025202.1:0-15000 GCA_009364415.1 Spea multiplicata
TGTGTCCCTACTGTGTTGATGCAGAGGAAGGCAAAAAACCCTTATGAAGCAGATGCCAATTGCCCCATACCAGGGGGAAAATTCCTTCCCGACTCCAAATATGGCAATCAGAATAAATCCCTGGATCAACGTTCTGTCCCTATTAATCTACTATCCATAACTTGTAATATTATTGCTTTCAAGAAACACGTCCAGGCTCCTTTTAAACTCTTTTATTGAGTTTACCATTACCACTTCCTCTGGCAGAGAGTTCCATAGTCTCACCGCTCTTACTGTAAAGAACCCCGTCTGTGCTGGTGTAGAAACCTTCTTTCCTCCAGCCGTAGAGGATGTCCCCTTGTTATAGATACAGTCCTGGGTATAAATAGGTCCTGGGAGTGATCTCTGTACTGCCCCCTTATATATTTATACATAGTTATTAAGTCCCCCCTAAGCCGTCTTTTTTCCAAACTAAATAACCCTAATTCTGATAATCTTTCTGGGTACTGCAGTCCTTCCATTCCCCTTATTACTCTGGTTGCCCGTCTTTGAACCCTCTCCAGCTCCACTATATCTTTCTTGTACACTGGTGCCCAGTACTGTACACAGTATTCCATGTGTGGTCTGACTAGTGACTTGTACAATGGTAGAATTATTTCCTTGTCATGGGCATCCATGCCCCTTTTGATGCACCCCATGATTTTATTTGCCTTAGCAGCAGCTGCCCGACACTGGTCGCTACAGGTAAATTTACTGTTAACCAAGACTCCTAAGTCCTTTTCCATGTCAGTCGTCCCCAGTGTTTTCCCATTTAATACATATTCCCAGCCTGGATTTTTCTTCCCCATGTGCATAACCTTACATTTATCCGTGTTGAACCTCATCTGCCACATCCCAGCCCAAGCCTCCAACCTATGCAGATCCATTTGTAATCGTGCACTGTCCTCTATTGTGTTAACCACGTTACAGAGCTTAGTATCGTCTGCAAAGATTGATACTTTACTATACAATCCCTCTACAAGGTCATTAATAAATATATTAAAAAGAATAGGACCCAAAACTGACCCCTGTGGTACCCCACTAGTAACAGTCACCCACTCAGAGTATGTACCATTAATAACCACCCTCTGTTTCCTATCACTGAGCCAGTTACTTACCCACATACACACATTCTCCCCAGCCCAAGCATTCTCATTTTATGTACCAGCCTTTTATGTGGCACCGTATCAAATGCTTTGGAAAAATCAAGATATACGACATCCAGCGATTCTCCCCGATCCAGTCTTGAGCTCACCTCCTCATAAAAGCTGATCAGGTTAGTTTGACAGGACCGATCCCTTGTAAACCCATGCTGATATGGAGTCATACATTTATTTTCATTGAGATACTCCAAAATAGCATCTCTTAGGAAACCCTCAAACAGTTTACATACAACAGAAGTTAAACTAACAGGCCTATAATTCCCCGGGTCACTTTTTGTCCCCTTTTTGAATATTGGCACAACATTTGCTATGCGCCAGTCCTGGGGAACAGACCCGGTCACTATAGAGTCCTTGAATATTAGAAATAGGGGTCTGTCTATTACATTACTTAACTCCCTTAGAACGTGGGGGTGAATGCCATCTGGACCTGGTGATTTGTCTATTTTGATTTTTTTTAGGCGGCACTGCACTTCTTCCTGGGTTAGACAGGCGACATGTACTGGGGCATTTATCTCATCCTGCTGTATATTACCTGGCATTTCATTTTCCTCTGTGAATACAGCAGAGAAGAATATATTTAATATATTTAAAGACGTGCCGGTCCTGGCACGTCAATTGTCGTAAAGCACATGCTTTTACGTGCCGTGCCAGGACCGGCAATTGTCATCAAGGGGTTAAGCAGCTAAACTTCACTTCCTCCTTGCCCTTGTGTTGTTTCCGGCTGCAAGTGCTATCTCTGTGTTCCTGGATTTCTGTGCATGACCTGGCTTTCTCTGACGTCCCTGATTCCTGGCTTGATCCTGACTTCGCTGATCTCCGTACTCCTGAGCCTGGCTTGTCTTTTGCTATATGCTTTTGGATCATGATTTGGTTTTGTTCACTATTGTTATTACAATAAAGGTGATTGCATGTTACGTTTCGTGTCCGTCTGGTCCCTGGTCCCTAACATTATGCTACTCTGCCTCCCAGATATGCCTTTTAACCCCTATATATGCCACTCTGCCCCCCCCCGAAATGCTTTATAACCCCTATATGCCACTCTGCCTCCCTGAATATTCCTTTTAACCCCTATATTGCCACCCTGCCTCCCTGATATTCTTTCTAACCCCCTATATGCCACTCTGCCTCCCTGATATTCTTTTTAACCCCTTCAGATTACTTGGTGTGTAGTGGGGGCAGCCAGTGGTGGTTCTGCGCAATCTTAGTCTTGTAATCAGATCTCTATTTGAGGTCTGATTAGAAGATGACCTCCAATATAAGATATATATGGTGTATGATATATATATATATATATATATATAATTTATATAATTGCTAACTGCAATCACACTCCTATCATGCCTAGATCCCAGCATGTACTGGCTGTAATTACAGCCTCCCTATGCCATGCTATCACACACAGACACACTGACTCACAAACATTCATTCACAAACATTCAGCATAAACTACAGCATAACACCCATCACTCTCACACACTTGCTAATCCACTCTCACTGAATGTTTTCCTACCTTTCCGCTGGCACTGTCACTTTTCCCGCTACAGCTCCTTTTCCTCCTCCTCTTCATTCTTCCTCTTGGCTCTTCTTCTGTGTGCTTCTGGTGCAGTGAGCTCAGAAGGGGGTGGGCGCAGCTGGATAAGGGCACATGAGATACTTTTTGATTCCTTATCTACTGGTCCTCGTTTATGCATATGCCTGCTGTTTCACAGTTATGTGTAAATTTATAATTAATGTAAATTTCATTCATGTAAATTAAAATTAAGGTTACATCTTTAAAACTTTGTTACTGCTTCAGTAATAAAAATGTGACACATTTTTTTAGTTCCCAGGCTGTCCAGACTACAGTATTTTATCCTTCATGGGTGGATTTCATGGTCGAACTATGGGTAAGAATACTTTTTATCAACTTCTCCAAGATTGGCGTTCATGAATTGACCAATTTATGAAGTATAACAATTTACAGAAAAATTCCTTGTAAAGTGCAAAATGAAACAAATGTATTATGAAATCTATTTCTAAATGTCAACTTTAAAACAAGTAGTTTTTAAGAGCCAACTCGTAAGTCCATGTTAGATTTAGTGTTCACAAATGGAGATTTGGTATGTGATATTACCATTCTACAATGATCCCAACATTAATGGACATACACTTACAACACCTTACGATATTTACAAGTATTCAGCGTGCATTATCGTAGCTACCTGGAGATCTCCAGGTGTGTCATGTTACCTTTCTCTTGCCCTACTTCTTAAAACTTAACATCTAAGTTGCCTGGCCCTTGATATTACCCTTTGAAGTAGTTTCTGTCTACTACGAGACTCCCTATCTTGTCTAGGGGTCTTCACAAGCATGGGAAAATACAGCTATGGATCTCCTGCTTTAATAATGAACGCACCTGGCATTTCACCTATTCCACCCAAAACATACATATTCACACATTAATTCCCATGTAACAAGGACTGCAGTCTGTATAACATAAAATAATACATATGGATTTGCCCATAGTGTAACAGTGTATTTAAAAGAAGAAAAACTACCACAACAAGTGTACATAGTCTTAAATTAGAGAGGCAAAGGTTTAAAGATATCAGGAAATATTACTTTACTGAAAGGGTAGTAGATGCATGAAATAGCCTTCCACCACAAATAGAGTAAAGGAGTTTTAGCATGCATGGGATAGGCATAAGGCTAACCTAAATATAAATTAAGGCCAGTGACTCAGAAAAGTATTCAGAAATTGGGCAGGCTAGATGGGCTGAATGGTTTTATCTACCAATACATTCCGTGTTTCTATATTTAATAACCAATTTTTCCAAGCAGCACGGTAGCTACAAATCTATATATACCTCATATAAGATAATGGTCATTATTACCACTAACACTTAATACAATTGTATGAGCAAAACTCCATGGTTCAATCAATTTGAAAGTCATTTTATTTACATCTTAATTAAATCGAATGCTTGATGTCTACTAATGCTTATACATGCTGTATTCAATCACTGTATGAACCTGCACCATAGTTTTATTCATATTTAAACCCTTAACCACCAATAACGTGTCTGGCACGTCATGGCATTAATTAAACTTGAAAAGCGATCTAAGATCACTTTCTTCTATTAAACTGTGTTGCTATAATGACTTGATGTCAGAGGATGCCTGATTTAAGAGATCTTAGTAGATGATCAATGAGGCGATCTGCTGCTTTTGACACCCTAGACCATACAATGATAATCATACGTCTAAAGGAGGTAGCTGGACCTTGCGAGTCTGCAGTCTGTCGGGTAATATCTTTCAGGCTATGAACATGGGCAATTTTGAAGCTCCAGACGCTAAAGTAACTTGAAGAGTTCCCCAAGGGTTATGCCAATCAGCCATTATGTCAAAGATCTGCATCAAACCTCATTTAGACCTCAACCAATCAATGTGAATGACACACAAATATACCATATTCGTTCGATTATAAGAGGACCCTGATTATAAGACAACCCCCCAAAATCGGAATATTAATTTAGGAAAAAAAGAAAAAGCCTTGAATATAAGACAACCCTATAGGAAAAAAGTTTTACCCGCTGCCCCGACTACACACCAGGGAGTCAGAAGCACCAGCAGTGGAGGTTACCAGACAGGAGGATCCAGGACCCCTGCAGCGCTGCGGGGGCACTGGATCTTAGTCTCCTAGGCAGACCTCTATTTGAGGTCCGATTATAAGACAAGGGGTATTTTTCAGAGCATCACGGTACTTCAGACCATCAGAACAGCACAGAAAGCATGCCAATATCACATCATGCCTGAGATTTTTGAGGCTAAAATGCAAATTGCGCCCATTATTCATTGCCATAGGTAACCTCCTTGCCTCCCCACTTTCCACATCTCAACAGGTCTAGAAACTTGGCACTACAAGGGCAAAATATCTTTCACTAAAACCACAGATTGTGGCTATGAAAACTGCTGTGAAATCACTACACAATGTGTACATAACAGCACATCTGTAAGGTAATCACTTGTCCTATCATGTCTAGACCACAACAACACCCTATACATCCTGCTGTCAGTAGAATGAGGGGGATAAAATAAGTGCCCTTTGGGGGCATCCTTGCTGTCCCACCCTCACTCCCTGCATAATAAGATGAGGGAGATTAAAACATTAAAGAAAACAAGACCACTTCAAGGGAGACACACCCCATCTTATGCCCATCTATCCTTGCCTTGTGAATTTAGGGGTGGGTTAAAATCCCCAGCATCCAAAAACTGTTGACCCCCTTGGCACTCAAAGGGTGAGAACTCTTTAAGAAAAGCTTACATTTTCAGTGCCCACAAAGCAGTCATCTGTGAAGTCGTCAATCCTCATTTTCGGCCCAGGTAAAGTAGCCATCCAAAAAAGGGTATAGAAGAAAAAAGCCTGTGACTGTTGACACAATTGAAGCCTATGGGGGCATTTTTGTAATTTGAAGATGCAGTGGGTTCCCAGGACCCAAGAGTATGAGAATACTCATATTTATAGAACTTACCTCACCTGAAATTTGCTAAATTGTGAGTGTCAGCATGCAATCTCTGTTCAAAATAATTATTACTCAAAATATTAGCACATAGACCCCAAAATGTATGTTTCATGAACGTTTTGGCTGAGACCAAATTAGAAATTGAGCTTTCATAAACAGTAGCATTTGCTGCTCAACAAGAATTCCTTTAGGAAATTCACAGCTTCTGCCAAACACATCTGTCAAAAGGATGTGACATACATGACAACTTTAGTCTTTGCAACCACACAGCACAGTAGTAAGACAGGGAAACAGGACAGGCCAGAAAAGAGGCTCAGGGTATGGTATTATAACCATCACTGCCATAACTCATCACACCCAGTGCCCCAGTGTGCACCACGCACCACCAATATTGTTATGAGTAAGGGACAGAGTCCTTATGCTGTACACACATTTTTTCTACTTATTCTTAACACTGGTTACAATATCTGTATAAGCCATATCCTATTGACATTTACACATTGGTTGAAAAACAAAATCCTTTTCATTGTTTATTTTTTTATGGAATGTAGTTTTTTATAATATATTTGATTTAAGCCCAGGAGGAGTGTGGCTTCATAACTGAAAATGTTTGATCTTAACCATTGGGTCATGTTGCCTAGATGATTAAACATTCCACTGAATCAGTTCACTGTGTAATAATTACATTACAACCTAGCAACATCATTAAGTGTGAATGTCTTTTAAAATAGGGTCATTAGTCAAGTGACCAGATCCAGTCACTCATAGACAAGTAGACACAAAATAAATGATAAAAGTTAAATGCAAATAAATAATTTTTGTTGTAATAGGAAGTGAACAGCAGCAACCAGATGACTCACAAGTGGCCAGAAAAGCCACATGTCCTCAAATATACTTAATGATGTAGAAAAGATAACAAAACAATTGAGGTATAGTCACAGCTGTAAACTTCAGCTGATGGTCTTACTGAGCTTTACGTAGTGTACACTGTTGTCAGAAAAGTGAAATCACTTGATATATGTCATAGACATAGATTTAATAAAAGTTAGATTTTTAATTTTTCTTGGTGTGTGAATTAATAAGAGTACTTGCTATCTTTTGTACTGTTTGGTACATTGCTTTAAATGCAATAGTGCTAAGAGGACAAGTCTTGATACTTAGTTTATGTTAATGTGTCTAAACATGGGGCCATACCACATTATTAATATTGTTTTATTTAGCGCAATCAGATTCCACAGTGCTGTAAAAAGGGTAGACGGGACATAACAATTAGTATATTAACAAAATGACATACAGAAACAATAGGTGAGTTTTACCCGCTGCTGGTTGTGGGATGAGCAGAGAGACCGGTTAGGAGATAAATGAGAAATCTGTGAGAAGATGTAAGTAGGGGAACCGCTATGAAGAGCTTTGAAAGTAAGAGTCAAGATTTTGAAATTAATCCTGAAGTGCACAGGCAACCAAAGAAGAGACTGAAAGAGGGGAGAGGTGTTTATTAAGGCAATGGGAGAGAGAGTCTGGCAGCAGCATGATTGATTGTAGAGGGGTGAAACCAGCTTAGTACAAATGTTGATTTCCGAAGAAAAGTTCTTCTAGGAGTATTTTTCTCTTAGTTTGCTATTGTAATTTAACATATCATATTAACAAAATACAACTAAAAAAACAGTTATTGGGTATAGTCTCCAGAATCTGTTTCAAATCTGTTTTGAATCTTAAAACTTGTCCTTTTGTATGACCACCACTATTACAGTGTTACTTATGTTATCAAAACATTTGTACTGATGTGTCAGTAGTCTTTGGAAATATCATGCTGTGGTAGAAAAAAGGCCTACTGTGACTTCTTTATTTCTGCTTTATAGCGCATACAAACAATATCTTTTATTATCTAAAAAATGCAACCACAAAAGATTAATGTGATTGCATTTGCTCCTGATGACAATTTCTGTATTAAGCTTGTTTTACATGATGTGTAGCCCCTGCTTGAGTAATGTTTATATTGATGTGTGTTTTAGGATGCCTGGCAACCACTCACTCTAAAGCAATCCACAAGTTGGACATACCTACTTTTGACTGGCCAATTGCCCCATTTCCAAAGCTGAAATACCCACTGGACCAATTTGAGAAGGAGAACCAGGTTGAAGAAACTCACTGCTTAGAACAGGTAGTAAGAAACAATTGATGTTTGTTTTGGTTCATCAACTTTTTTTGTTCATCTGTTCAACGCCACTGGAACTGCTCATAAAAGACTGTTTTATGATAAAACCTGGTCTGTACAAACATATTAAATATACAGTATATACACTACTCTACTACAGACAAAAATATTACCTGACCATTACACCAACAGGGACTTCTATGACACCGCATTCTTGCATTCCAGTTCATCCTAAAGGTGTTCGATGGGGTTGGTGTCAGGGCTCTGTGCAGGCTAGTTAAGTTCCAACCTTATCTTCAGCTTTCCTATATCTGTTAATTTGTTGCTGTTGATCCAAAAGAAGGCAAAAAACCCCAGTTTGGCTCTTTCCAATTTTGTACTAACCAGGAAGAAAATTCCTTCTTGACCCCAAAATGGCAGTCAGATTTCTCCTTGGATCAATAAGCCGTTTCCCCATAATTAAAGCTTATATCCCTGAATATTATGTTTTTCCAAGTATCCATCCATTTTAATGGACTGACTTATTGCAAAAGTGGCATCCTATTACAGTGCCACATTTTAATTCACTGAGCGCTTTAACATGGTCGAACAGTTTTTATATGCCTTCTCCAGTTCCCATTACCGTGCAACTAAAAAGTCTAGATCATCTCCCAGTCTGAGTGCAGCTAGGAGGTCCAACTCTCTGAGATCCTGGATGTCCTCAATCCGCCACTTCGCTGTACTGCCAAAGTCTGGATCCTTTTGGAGACTGTCCCATATTAATCCCAGGCCGCCAAAGTCATAGCCCTCCGTGGGCTCTGCACACACCAGACATGGACACAGCTGTGTTGCATACCACCGCAGATGCCCGATAGCCATCGTCCAACCTCACCTCTGTCTGGATCAGCACCTCCAGCTTAGCCACCCACTCCTCTTTGTGCTGCTTCCCCAAAAACAGCATCAGCATCTTCCGCTGGAGCCAGAACCTTTCCTCAAAGGTTACGAGGTTCTTTCCCTGGTAGGCCTGTTCCCATAGAAGAGCCTCCAACCAGAGATGCCAACAAATACAAACCCTCCACAGCAGCTTATCCTCTGCCGATACAAGTCCACCGAGTTTTGTCCATGCCTCCTGCATACGCCATCTGAACTCCACTTCCAGAGCCGATCAATGCCAGTGGTTGTTTGGATGTCCCGCTAGGAAGCATCCCACCGCTGCCACCAATGTCACAGAGCTGGCTAGTCCGACCGACTACCTCCGCTGACTTGAGCTCCCTTAGCCTGAGACACACACTCTTTGCCCGGTCTCCCAGTCACTAGCCGAGACTCAGTGTAGGGTAAAACCAAAACGAAGACTGATTTATTTTGGACACACAGGGCTGGATATATCCAGCAAAACACACACTAACATAAAACAAGATATTGGGATACAAACCGGCCCCTTAATCAACAGGGACAGTAACGGGATTAACAGTACAATAGGGTCCCAGCCTCCACTATCTATTACTAGCCGAAACCAGTTCCAGGGATGGCATGGATAAATGTCTGTAGTGAAGGAACTGGGGGGGGGGAGCTGACTTATACAACATATTAATGCACCACGGGGTGGGGGGATCTCATATTAGACTGAAACAATAGTGGTCACTCCCTGCTTGCATTACCTCTGGCTGTCTGCCAAGGTAATCCCCTCAGCCAGTGATGGGATGATATATATGGGTAGCCACAGACGTCTTTACAAAGTCAGGGCCCATAGTCAGTAGGGAGGAGGCTGGCAGTCAGGCCTCTCCAGTGGTCCCAGTGATGGAGGGTTCCATAACAATAAGGTTTACCAGCAGAACATTGCCCAAAGCATCACACTGCCTCCGCTGGCTTGCCTTCTTCCCATAGTGCATCCTGGTACCATGTGTTCTCCAGAGAAGTGACGCAAATGCACCCAGCCATGCCACGTGATTCATCAGACCAGGCTACCTTCTTCTATTACTCTGTGGGCTAGTTGTAATGCTCATGTGCCTATTGTAGGTGCTTTTGGCAGTGGACAAGAGTCACCTTGTCAACAAATGTTCTAAGAAAATCTATAAAGAACTTTAAAATGAAATCACAAAGGGAACATGGCAGTGGCATTAAATTTATGCTTGCAAATGTCAGAAGTTTAACTGGTTATATAGGGGAACTGGGAATTTAAAAGACATAACAGAAACATGGTGGGATAACACATGATTGGTCAATCTAATTGGGGGACTACATGTTTATGAAAGGTGGAAGGGTCTGTATGTCAAACCAGCATTATTGTCACATTTGTAGGAAGACATAAATGATTACAGTAATGAAAATGTGGAATCATTGTGGGTTAAGGCAGTGGTGGTAGAACTACCCAGAAAATATTAGTGGGCATTTGTTACAAAATTTGATGATTCACAACAATTAATGCAAATAGAAAAGGCTTCTCAGAAAAGATGTGCAATAATTATGGGGGATGTTAATTACCCAGAAGTAGATTGGAAACATTGAACTACTAATTCTGCTAAAAGCAGTAAGTTTATATATATATTTATTTTTTTTCTCCTTCTCATAATGTCCTGTACCCATATGTAGGTGGAAGATCTCATTGTGAAATACAGAAAAAAGAAGAAAACTGTTGTTGGAATAATTGTTGAACCCATTCAGTCTGAAGGAGGAGATAATCATGCTTCTGATGACTTTTTCAGGAAACTGAGAGACATTGCCAGAAAAGTAAGAACATTAAATTAGAGTTATTTTATAACTATAGTTATAGACACAATACTTCATAATCATTCATTGGATGTTTTAATTTAAAAAGGTATCTTGCGGATGTATTATAAACCTCTACATTATTATAATGATTAGAGCATCATTGATTATGCATTAGGTTTCCATATTTTCTTTTCCCACTAATTATCTGTTAAGAAAGCATAGATCCTTACATTTCCCACTATGTATGTGATATATAGTTGGCAAAAAAGATTAGAATAAAGATTTGGTGTATGTAGCAGGGCCTTCAATCTCTTTCCTGATCTATAGCATGCTCCATGACATCACTGGTTTTGTGATGTTTCATGATACCCTTTACCTATAAGTCCGCAAAGCAATTATTAAGAAGGGTAAAGTTCTGCATATCAGGTCAGCGGCTGATTTTATTATAGGTAAACATTCTGACCTGCATATATGTAGGAATGGTAGCATGGAACTGAAGTGTAGCTCAAAGTCTCCAAAGAAAATGTGGGGAAAAAACACAAAACACATGCTGCCAGCTGATCAGCTTAGATACATAGATCTCTTGAAACATGTTAATGGCAAATTAGAATCATACAGTCAGTTTAGTCTGTCCACTTGATTTGTACATGTGAAGGAAAATTGATTTAGACAATTTGTTTCAGTTTTTGACACACTAGTTTATAGACAGCAAATTTAATTTTCTGTTGAATAGCAAAATTCTGTGGTGTTTTTTCATTTAAAAATTGAATTGGGTGCAGTATTTTCAAGGGAAAGGTTCTTTACACTATCTGGATTCACCTTTCACTTACAGCAGCATCTAGGGGTTTAGGAAGAGATTAACTCTAGATGCATTACAAGACCATCAGCAACAGCAGCACTACACCAATGGATAGACACATCCAGCATGCTGGACAAGATGTCCATGTCTGTTATTGTGAATGGAACGTCCGTGTTCAGTTTGTTGTGGATTTGCACCTAGACTGGACGAGGATGGGATGTAAGAAAGTACTAGCCATACACATTTTGTCTAAAAAAACACCTATCCAAGGCATGAATATTGGCGATTCCAATTATATGGAGATTATATTGTCATATATTAGACATGTGCAAACAGGCGAAACATGATTTGGACACATTTTTTTGGTTTGCTTTTGGCCCATTCATTTTTGGGAATTAATTATGTATCCTGGCCATTCTGTTCAGCCAAAAGAATTTAATTTTTAATTTGGGAACCAAATTTGTTACCATGTGCCCACATTCACTCTCATTCCCGTTTACACTCTCTCATGCTTTCTAAATGTTTCTCTACCTTCTCTGACGACCACTTCTGCTTCTGATGACCGCTTTCACATCTTCTATCTTTTATCTTGAATCTTCGTCCTCGGCCATGTTGCTTTGAGTTAAAGTTCGGTCAAAATTATGGCACTTTCGGTGACATCCATTAAAGAAAAGACAAGCTTGTAGTCAAGAATACAAATACATGCAGTTTAGGGCAGGGGCGTACCTAGAGTATTTGGCACCTGGGTTGGATCCTGTATGTGGCAGCCCCCCCACCCACACACACTTTAAAGCTGGATAGCTTCTGTTGTTACGCAAACATTAACAGGGGTACAGCATAACTGTTATCATAATATACTGAAAAAAGAAAAAATGGTTCTGTACTCAACTCCCAGGAAGCTGGGTGCTAGCAGGAAAAAAGGGACAGCATAAACCCTCTTGAAGCACACAAACAAAGAAAAGGAATCCCAGCACTCCAAGCAGCTTCCAGTCTTTAGGATACTTTATAATAAAATAAATAAAGTATCCTAAAGACTGGAAGCTGTTTGGAGTGCTGGGGTTCCTTTTCTTTGTTTGCATCATTATATACTGAGGCAGACGTTGATGATGGTGTCATCCCAGAAGAAAGCCTCTTCTAAAAATGATGCACAAGAAATCCCGCAAATAGTTTTCTGAGGCCAAGCAGAATAAGCAAATGGATTACTGGAACCATGTCCTGTGGTCCGATGAGACCAAGATAAACTTATTTGGTTCAGATGGTGTCAAGCGTGAGGAGTACAAAGACAAGTGTGCCTACAGTCAAGCATGGTGGTGAGAGTGTCATGGTCTGGGCCTGCATAAGTGCTGCCAGCACTGGGGAGCTACAGTTCATTGAGGTAACCATGAATGTCAACATGTACTGTGACATACTGAAGCAGAGCATGATCCCCTCACTTCGGATACTGGGCTGCAGGGCAGTATTCCAACATGTTAACGACCCCAAACACACCTCCAAGACGACCACTGCCTTGCTAAGGAAGCGGAGGGTAAAAGTGATGGACTGGCCAAGCATGTCTCCAGACCTAAGCCCTATTAAGCATCCGTGGGGCATCCTCAAATGGAAGGTGGGGGAGCACAAGGTCTCTAACATCCACCAACTCCGTGATGTCGATGAGTGATGAACACCATGCCCAAGAGGGTTAAGGCAGTGCTGGAAAATAATGGTGGCCACACAAAATATTGACACTTTGGGCCCAATATGGACATTTTCACTTAGGAGTGTGCTCACTTTTGTTGCCAAGGTTTAGACATTAATGGCTGTGTATTGTGTATTAAGTTAATTTGATGGGAACACTGTTATACAGGCTGTACGCGGACTACTTCACATTGTAGCAGAGTGTCATTTCTTCAGTGTTGTCACGTGAAAATATATAATAAAATATTTATAAAAATGTGAGGGGTGTACTCACTTTTGTGAGATACTCTACTGAAAACATTGATGGTGGTATAGGATAACTGTTATCATTATATACTGAGGCAAACACTGACAGTGGTACAGCATCTATCACTATACATTGAGCCAGACATTGAAGATAATGCAGCATTATTTACTATCATTATAAACTAAGCCAAACATTAATGTGGTGTAGGCCTACCACTTCAGTGTCTGGCTCAGGGAATCCGAAAATTCAGCATTCACTTGGCCGAAAATGACTCCCCCACCTTCAAAAACAAAAAAACACCCTTTTATTAAAAGTAACACACCAAAAATTAGAGAAAAAAATTCAATAACTATTAATTATATATATCTATATATATAATATTTTTGGACAGAAAAAACTAACACTATTAATAAATATATATATATATATATATATATAACAGCAATCACAATCCTATCATGCCCAGGCATAGCATACCCAGATTCCAGCATGTACTGGTTGCCTGGGCATGATATGATGGTGACTGCTGTTAGCAATTATATATATATATTATATATATATATAATGTATATGTCAAAAAATAGAGTATTGCAGAGTATGCGGTAGACATTGTGTCTACTGGACTAATACGGCTTCACCCTTTTACATTATAATGTATATTATATATATTGTTTGAGCAGGGCCCTCCTCACCTTTTGTCTCTGTAAGTCAAACTGTTATGTTACATACTACTTGTTATGTCCTGTCTACCCATTGTACAGCGCTATGGAATTTGATGGCGCTATATAAACAATAAATAATGATAGGAATGTGATTACAGCCTCCCCATGCCATGCTATCCCCCCCACACAGTTACACATCCATGCTATCACAGACACACTCATTCACAAACATTAATTCACAACCATTCAGCATAAACTACAACATAACACCCATCACTCTCACACACTTACTAATCTACTCTCACTGAATGGTTTCTTATCTTTCCTCTGGCACTGTCACTTTTCTCGCTACAGCTCCTTTTCCTCCTCCTCTTCGTTCTTTCTTTTGGCTCTTCTTCTTCTGTCTCCTTCCAGTGCAGTGGGCGCAGAAGGGGGTGGGCGTGGCTTCAGTGTTGTGCGCCGGGATATGATCTCAAATCCCGACGTACATCATCAGTTGCTGTGCGCATTGCACAGGAGCAGGATCGGAGGTCTGCATTAACAGACCTCCTGCTCCCTTAATTGACTTTAAGCCGGTTTGAGGGAGATCCTTGATCTCCTCAACCGAGCCTGCTCCTCTAGCGGCGGACCTTACTGTCTGTCTCTGGAGGGGTACCAGCATGTTGGCACCCCCCTGATGAGCGGCACCTGGGGCGGACACCCCCCCTATGAGTGGGACATAGCAATACCAGGGTACTCTTTATAGAGAAAAGACAGAGAAGGTAAAAGGGGGAGGGGTGGCCCTGTATGTGAAAGACAGCTAACTGAACACAATTTAGTGAGGTGAACAAAGAGTCAGTTTGGGTTACGTTACAATTTGTTATTCATACAGTAACTTGTTTAGGTGTGATTTATAGACCCTTGGACAAGTAGAAGAGTAAATACCTAAAATGACAGTGAAGGGGGAAGTTATAATCATGAGTGACTTTAATCTTCCTGATGTGAACTGGAAGATCAAAGTCACTGGTTGTGCCAGGAGTACAGATATTCTAAACTCCCTACTGGAATTATCTTCAAACTTTAAAACTCATAAGGAGGCCATATTATATTTAT
>VKOC01025207.1:0-23676 GCA_009364415.1 Spea multiplicata
CCAGCATGTACTGGCTGCCTTGGCCTGATAGGAGTGTGATTATATATAAAACTGCTAACAGCAATCACACTCCTATCAAGCCAAGGCAGCCAGTACATGCTGGAACCTGGGGATGATATTAGTGGGATTACAGCCTCCCTATGCCATGCTACCACCCCCCCTTACACATCCATGCTATTACACATCCATGCTATCACACACACACACTCATTCACAAACATTTAAATACTCATTCATTCCATTAATCACACATACTTCACACATTAATCACAAAAACCCTCCCCCACCCCCTTACCTGAACTGCAGATCTCCCGCTCGCAGACTTCTGCAGGGGCCCAGCTGTGCGAGCAACTTCTCTGGCCCCGCCCCCAGAGAAGGAGGGGGGAGGTAGAGTTCTGTGAGGACGCTTCCTGTTCTCCTGCTGCTGCAGAAGAGACGCTGCTCGCGAACAAAGCCTGGTAAGCAGCCTGGCCCCAGTAGAATGAGGTCTGATTAGAAGACGACCTCGATTATAAGACGAGGGGTATTTTTCAGAGCATTTGCTCTGGAAAAAACCTCGTCTTATAATCGAGCAAATACGGTAGATTAATCCTACCCATCAGTGTCAGGTGTAACGTGTGCCATAGTTTCAGTTCATTCGTAACCTCCTTAATGATTCTGGAAATGTTTAATCTATAGAGTTGACAAGGGTATTTTGGCAGAGTGATGCCTAGATATTTAATTGAGGTTGTCGCCCAATGAAAACCAAAACTAGGGGTATCCGGAGGCAAGACAGAGGGGCCTAAATAGAGCACTTCCGTTTTGTTGATATTAATTTTAAAACCTATCACCTCCCCCCATGTGTGTTGTAGAGAGAGAATGTGTTGGGTAGATGTTTGGGGTCAGAGATGTATAGTAGGATGTC
Organism: Spea multiplicata; assembly: GCA_009364415.1. Classification (NCBI taxonomy): domain Eukaryota; kingdom Metazoa; phylum Chordata; class Amphibia; order Anura; family Pelobatidae; genus Spea; species Spea multiplicata. The sequence continues at coordinate 905 of VKOC01025207.1, forward strand.
ATCAGCAAAAGCCGTTAATTTCTGTTCCAGCATACCAAAAGTGATACATTGAAAATCATCGGAAGAGATAAGAATACGTAGAGTAGGGAGTGGGAAAAGAGGACTAACCCCTCGTCCCAGGCGAATAGTCTCAGACATCATTCCATTTGTGGTGATAACTGTTTCTGGATACGTATATAAATTGTGTGTGAAGTTTAGAAAGTTTTATCCAAAGAAACAATTTTTTAATATTCTATAGAGGTGAGGCCATGCTACAGTATTGAAAGCCTTTTCTGCGTCTAGACTTAATAAGGCTCGGGATGGTGATGTGGGTTATCACAGCTGCTAGGGCTGTATGGATACCCCTAACTGAATAGGGGGTGAATAGTGTGTTTAACCTCTTCTTCTTTTATGATAGCATTTAAGGTGTCCCTTTTTTCATTGGTAAGTTTTGTCAATTTTGCCTTCTGTAATGATTGTATGCCTAACTCTGTGTTATCTTGTTCTGCAGTATATAAGCGTGTAAAAAAAGTGGAGAATGCATAATTAATATCTTTAGGTTGGAAAACGCTATTTCCCGCATCCATAACGATTTTATGAATAATATGTTTTGGTTTGCGGGATTTCACCATATTGGCCAGTAATTTCACAGCTCAATTTCCCCATTGGAAAAAAATTTTTTCTGTGTAGTCTATTTGAGTTTGTGCTTTTTCTAATAACAAAGTGTCTAAGAGTTGTTTACATTCCGTATATTTGATTTTGTGGGAGTCATCTTTATATATGGAGTAGTTAAGAAAAGCACGTTGCACTTCTGCGAGTAAGGAGTCGTATCTCTGGTACCAGGGTTTTCGTTGATTTGCCTCGTAAGATATGATGTTACACCTTATCACTGCTTTAGAGGCTTCCCAGAAGAGCATGTGGTTATCAATGTGTTCCAAATTATCATCTTGATAATTTGCCCAAGATGCTTGTAACATGGTGGTAAAATCGACCCTGCAGGCATAGTGGGCGGGGAATCTACAATTTCTATGTGATCTTGGTATGTTGGGTAGTTTGACCGTGAGGTGAATGGGTGCGTGATCTGAGACTACTATTGTATCTATGTGGGTGTCAGATATAAATGGTAAGAGCAAAGATGATATAAGAAAAATGTCAATTCTAGAAAAAGAGTGGTGTACTCTAGAAGCATGAGTGTATTCTTTATGTTTAGGGTGTGTGCCACGCCATGGGTCTACTAGGTGTAAGGAGTTGGTGAATAGGCGAATACCTTCCGAGGGAGTCAACGAGCGCGTAGTCCGTCACGTCCTGTCCAATTGATCATCTAGAACTGTATTGAAGTCACTGCCTATGAGGAAGTTGGAGGGAAAAGATTGATAAGCATTTCGTAAAGTTGTACATAAAATGAATGATTCGGGTAGTTAGGAGCATATAAGTTAACAATTTAAAACCTCTGGTGATGTATGGTGAGATCTAATCTAATGTATCTGCCATTAGGATCAATTATTGTATTATGGATGTTATAAGGTAAGGATTTACTAATTAAGATTGCCACTCCCCAAGGTTTAGTTTTATAAGGGGCTGAGTAACAAGCTTCGGTCCAGTAATCCTTTAGTGTTGATTGTGAGAAACACAATTTGGGGTCTATACCTTCGTAGTAGTGTTAGGACTTTTTTCCTTTTGACAGAGGTGTTAAGTCCCTCCACGTTCCATGACACCAATTTTAAGGGGCGTTGCGTGTGGGTCTGATCAGATGGTGAAGTCATAGATATCTAGCAATGGCGAAAGAGAGGGGCTATATAGTTGTTGAAAAGATAGTGGAACAATATGTATCCCTGTGTGTCCCAGTTACACAGGAGATTGGGTATTGTGGGCAAACCAAAAACATGAAAAATAAACGAAAAGCGGGTGTACCTGTACACACCACGCAGGAGCAGTACGAAAATTAAAAAAAACAAATGAAACCATAAAACCTTAAGAAGCGCCATCATCGTAAAGATCTTCGGAGTACCGCAGACAAGATGTGTATACGTGTAAATGTAGAACGAACAGTCCAGAGTTCATGGAAAGTTATGTGAAGCGGATGGAGTAGGTGATGTCTATCGTCACGTAAAGTTGCAGCGCTGCTTCTTGGGGTGAATCGCAGACCCAGGTTGTATCGTGGATTCTGAAGCGAAGCCTCGCTGGATAGAGCATCGCAAATTATATTTGACCTTCAATCAGTCGTTTGCATATCGGAGCGAATTTGCGCCGCCTAGCCGCCACCAAAGCCGATTAATCCTGGAAAATTATTATTTTGTTGGATTCCAATCAAAGATCAGGAACTTTACGATAAGCCGTTAGTATTTTGATTTTGTCTACAACGTTCAGCAGCTTGATAATGACAGGTCTCGGTCGGCTATTGTTTGTCGGTTTCTCAGGGCCCAAACTATGTGCTTGTTCAATTTGAAGGGGTAAGCCGTTGTCTAGAGTCAGCTGCAGCGCTCCTGGGAGCCAGCTCTGGAGTGTCGCGAGTAGAGAGTATGGCTTGACAGACTCCAGGATACTCACAAATCTCAAATTATTTCTTTGGCTTCTGTTTTCAAGATCATCCAATTTTTCAGTGAGTGTTTTAATCTGTTGGGCCTGAGTAGAGAGGTCAGTTTCCATTTTGGCAACAAGGTCTTCACTGTTACTTTGTCGTTGTTCTAACGTGGTGAGTCTGGTAGTGTGATCTGGTAGTGTGATCTGTTACCTCTTAATTAAGTTTGTTTTGCCTTCTTTCAAGAATAGGAAGGTTAGGTAGAAGGGTTGAACTTGATGGACTTAGGTCTTTGAGGTCTTGGAAGCATTGGTCCACCATTGGCATCATGATGTCAGAGACTGCTTTCACCAGTGCCAGAGCTTGTGGAGGGGTAGTGCTGTCTTCTGGATCCTCTTCAAAGAAGACTGCTTTGGGAGAAAGAGACTGCGAGTCTTCACTTGTCTTTTGGAATGACTGCAGCTTAGTTAAACATTTTTTTAGAGGATTTGCCGGCTGCTTTACCTGAAGAGTTGAGGAACTTATCCATCTTTGTGTGGTTTCCGTTATCTTTGTCACTTCTCCTTGTTTGTTTTTCTTGAACAATGTAATGGTTATAAGCATAAGAGTATAAGCTGTGACGTTTTGGCACATAAAGAGTCAGTGTGGATAGTGTAATTTGCTAGGTAAGAATATTGCCAATAAAGTACATGAGTTTCACGGTGAAGATTGGTAAACATCCCACACAATGTGTTGTTGCCCACGACGCTGTCATTAAGTGGATCAGGCTTTAGATGTTTATACATAAGAACATGGAGAATAAAATGAACACTGTGCCACACTTTTCAGTGTAAGTAAGACTTCTGGCGTAGCGTGTATTCAGCACAGATTCAAGGGAAATTTATGTGATGAAATTCAAGTACATATCATATATTATCAGCCTAGACCAGGGATCTGGTATCTAAGGCCAGAATGCCTAAACCGTTGCTGGATTTGATGAGCTTTCAATGTATAGAGGGTTAATTTGAATTTTTGAAGATGCTAGTTGAAAATAACGTTGACAAGGTACAGAATTGTTAAAGTAAAGGCTTATATGAGCCCCATGCAATGTGCTATATACCAAATTAATGGAGCCACTAAGCGGATCGGGCCCAGAGCGATCATGAAGAATACATACAATAAATTTACTTTATTGGCAGCGTTTCAATATATAGGTAAAAGCCGTTTTTTCGTATAATGCTTAGAAGCATGTGAGTATGTTGTGGTGGTATACAGGCCTATATGGCGTAATAATGGTTCACGGATCCCACGGCAGATGGCGACCACACAGCGCTCTGGACAGAGTGAAGAAAGCGATGGATGGCTCCTCTCTCACCGTCTGCTACGCGGTTGTATACACTGGCGAGTTTAGGGGCGTCAGCCGACTAACCCCGGCTCAGATGTCGCCAGAACGAGGCCTCGGTGCGGTAGAAAGTTGGCCACGTGTCAGGGAAGTCAGGCCTCAACTGCCGGCGGTCCCGGCTGTGCTTTCTCCGCACCAAGCGTTGGTGTATTCGCGGAGAGTGTCTGCCGCTCCACCACGTTGTCAGGGAGCAGCGATGGCGTCTAGCAAGGGTGATACACCCTGGATTGTATCGAGTGCGGGGGAGCCCTTGTGATGTGCTGCCTCCAGGTATGGCTGCCAACCGGAAGTCCTCCTCATGGTACTATTAAAATAAGAATAATGGATAAGGATAGGGAAGCGCAGGGTAAAACTATGTGAAAATATTGTATCCAGGACAATCTAAAATGCAGTCCTTTCCAATGATCTGTGTAAAAGAAATAATACCATGGCATGGCAGTATAGCAAATAAAAAATGTGGCCCCTATTTATTGGAGCAACTTACAAGAAGTGATGGCTCACAAAATGAGCTACAACAGCATAAAAGCCATCACTTCTTGAGAATGAGAGAATGAGCCTTAAACAGTGAAGTATTAATACCAGCTAGTTGCATAATAAACTTAATTCATTTTGCCAGAGTGGCTGAAGAAACAGGTGCATAAGGTTTATGGTAAGAAATTAAAAGTTGAGAAGAGGAAGATTATTTTAGAGACAAAGTTCTATCCAAATAATGAGATAGAAATTGCACAACACAGTGTTGAGGTTGCTCAGGAAAATTAGGATAGAAAACAGATCTGAGAAAAGTCTTAGTTCATCGATAAATAAAGAATGTGACACCAGAAGGAATAAAAGATTTATTATTGAAATTAAGAGCCTTGACATCAGATACTCTTTTACATGATATTAAACATAGAAGCATAGTTAGTGTTATGCAGGGTCCGGGGTAGCACAGGTTGCTGAACCCACGTTGCAGGGACGGAGTAGCAGACTCACAAGTAATCCAAAACAGCAGGGAAAGTCCAAGGTCGGATTGTGAATGACATAATAGCGACCGACGCAAGCCAATAGCGTTGTCACGAGTGTTGCGGGCATGCCTCGTCGACACGCACGTTAGAAGACAAGCGCCGCTGACATGCCGCAGCAACTCGTTCATTTACTTGCGACTCCATAACAGTTTGCGCACGCTGAAGGCGTAACGAACCGACGCGCACACCACTCTGTGTGCGTGCCATGTGCACGTCATCTTGCAGAACGTGGAACGCTTTGGGGATACGCGTGGAAGAGGGAACAGCGAGGGACAAGGCAACATTGTTGACCCTCTTCAGGATACAGAAAGGACCGATAAAACACGGCGGAAGAAGCGAAATAGTCTGTGTCAACAACAAAACATAATCGCTAACCTTGTACACAGGGGGGACCGTCCATGTTTTGTCTGCGACGGCTTTGCTGCGATCCTTAACCCTAGACAGGCAGGAACTCAGAGACCTCCACTGCACACATAGGTTCGAGATCCACTCCTCCACAGCCGGTATACCGACACCACGGGATGAGGAGGGTGGCGGTAGGATCAAAGAAGGCAGTGCAGCAAAGAAGGGAGAGCGTTATTATACATAATCTCAGCCAAGGACAGAACAGAAGACCAGTGAGCTTGATGGTCCTTGACGTATATGCGCAAGTACCGTATTTATCGGCGTATAACACGCGCTTTCGGTAAAACAAAAAAAAGCCGAAAACCTACCTGCGTGTTATACGCCGATAAACCATAGAGCTGCACGACCGGCAGCCGCGTCACCCTCACTTCCGGTCATGGCGAGGGTGCGTGCTATACGCCGGTGCGTGCTATACGTCGGTAAGTACGGTATTGCTTGAGGGTCTGGTTGGTGCGTGCCGTCTGTCCACTGGACTGGGGATGGTAGGCAAAGGACAGATGAACGCGGATCCCCAGTTTGAGGCAGAGGGTTCTCCAGTATTTGGAGATAAACTGGGGTCCTCTGTTGGAAACCACTTGGAGAGGTAACCCGTGTAGATGGACTACGTCTTTAATGAAGATATCCGCCAATTGGGAAGCAGTAGGAAGCAGGGCTAATGCAATGAAATGGGCTTGTTTCGAGAACCTGTCAATCACTACCAGGATAGTGGTGTTGCCGTGAGAGACAGGGAGGTCGACTATAAACTCCATGGTGATGTGAGTCCAAGGGGTCTTTGGAACGGGAAGAGGCACCAACAAGCCTTGAGGATGGGTATGACTGGTCTTGTGACGGGAACACTGAGGACAGGCAGCAATGTACGTGCAGATGTCATGACTCAAGGAAGGCCACCTGAAAGGACTTACCTGCCTCTCCGGTCCTGCGCCGTGGCCGGTCCCGCGACGCTTCCTCCTCGGCCGGCTTCCCGGGCAGCGGCAAACAGGTAGCACAGCGGCACTGTGTGGTCAAAACATAATAGTACACATTACATCTGTAACGTGTTCTTATAACCTCGGTTGACCTCCTTAATGCAGGACACACCTCCACCTGTCCCTATTTAAACCTGGACTTCCTCTTCTGGGTCACCCTTGGTTGGTGTATTCTGTGGTTTTCCTGTGCGACTTGCTGTGACTATTTCTTCGTTTGACCCGGCTTGCTGACTTTGCTCCTGTTTTCTGATTTGGCTCCTGTTCTCTGATTGTTGGTATTGACTCGGCTTGTTTGACTACTCTTCTGGATTTGATTCGGCTTCCTGCTTTACTGGTTGCCAGACCTGATGTTCCAGCTCTCCTGGCTACTCCTGGTTCCTGTTTGCCTGGCTCACTCCGCCATCCAGGGGTCCTCCTCATCCAATCGTTACACCACCAAAATGATTTCTTGATTAGGAAGTCCATCTTACAGGAACCGGGGTGACCAGCGAGGAAGAAGTCCCCAATGAAGGATGGCAGAGTGAAACTGCTGGGGCACATAGAATCGTCCCGAAGGATGTCGATGTGATGCGGGAATATGAGCTTGTCGCATATGGATCTTGAACATCACAGCAGACAAGAGAGAGGAAATGTCACGTGTCTGTGGTATGATGGGTTCATTGACAATGTCTCGATGACAAGGCGTCGGCCTTGATGTTTTTTGACCCAGGTCGGTAGGTCATGATGTAGTTGAACCGGGTGAAGAACAGAGCCCATCTTGCTTGACGCGGGTTTAACCGCCTTGCTCTTTCAATGTACTGCAGGTTTTTATGGTCGGTCATTACCACAACAGGTTGTCGACAGGAGATGCCGCCACTCCTCGAAGGCAAGTTTTACTGCGAGTAGCTCCCTGTTACTAACATCATAATTGCGTTCGGTGGCTGTGAAGCCTTTGGAGAAAAACGCACAAGGAAGACAGTTCAAGGTGATCGGGTTGCGTTGAGAAAGAACGGCTCCTGCACCATTCTCGGATGCGTCAACTTCCAGGAGGTATTGTAAGGCAGGATCCGGGAGTAGCAGGACAGGCGCTGACACTATCACAGCTGACCTGTGAGCTAGAGAACTAGTTGTTCCTATTAGCAAATGGCTACCCACACACACAGAGTCCAAGCGAGGTACAAAATGAAAAATCCAAATATCGAAGTCAGGTCACAAGCAAATGGTCGGGGCAAGCTGCAAGGTACGCTGGTCAAAATCACAAAAAGGAGGTCTGGTACACGGGTAGATAGGGATAAGAGCGCTTAGGTATAGAGGCAAAAATTCAGCTGATAATTGAGCACTAAACACTGGGTGAAATGGGCTTTTATAATTGAATTTGGCGCCAAAATGACACTGAGAGAGTCTCTGAAGGACTGCTCGCAGATTTATACGATGTGTCTCGATGTCCGGAGAGAGAAAACCAGGATGTCGTCGAGTTACATGGGTGAGCAACATGTCCCGGAAAACATTGTTAACAAATGCTTGGAAGACAGCAGGAACATTACATAGTCCAAAGGGCATCACCCTATATTTGTAGTGACCAAATCGAGTGTTGAAAGTGGTTTTCCACTCATCATTTTGCTTAATGCGTACAAGATCAAGTTTGGTCATGTGATGGGGAATAGGGCTGAGATGGTGCATAAGGGCTGCAGTGGAGAATCTCCCCTTTCTCCCAGTCTAGATGTGGATTGTGGTAACACAGCCAGGTGTATCCCAATATAAGAGGAGCATGTGGGGACTGAATGATCTTGAACATTAAGTGTTCCCTGTGTGTAGCTCCTGTGTACATCATGAGGGGTATAGTCTCTTGAGTTACCCAAAAGCTTGCCGTCAACCACCGTCACCACTGATGGATTCCTCTTGGTACGAAGAGGTATGCAATGACTGTAGCGCCCACTGTTTATCGATGAACACACCGGCATCGTGCTCCCCAACTGAACCGATTGGCGTCTGATTCTATTATAAGGTCTACCATTACATAAGTTATGGGGGGTAAAAGGTGATGGAAACTTAAGGGGTAGTAGAAGTATTATTAAACACTCATCTACACACACACACACCATACAAGCCAGAAGGCTTGCTTTTCCCTCAGAAATCTCATGGTGCTTTCACAACCACAAGGGACTCTGTGTAGGTACATGCAAACAAGGTTAACAATTATCACCTTTGCCTCTATATCCACTTTATACATGGATTCCTTGAAAGTAATTGTCCTCTGTACAAGACAGCCTTTAGACAAAACTCAGGAAGAGGTACAATAGCCAGATCACCACTCATGGACAGCTGTTTCGTCCTTCATGGGACTCGCTGACGAGTCCCATGAAGGACGAAACAGCTGTCCATGAGTGGTGATCTGGCTATTGTACCTCTTCCTGAGTTTTGTCTAAAGGCTGTCTTGTACAGCGGGCAATTACTTTCAAGGAATCCATGTTTAAAGTGGATATAGAGGCAAAGGTGATAATTGTTAATTATAAGGTCTGGAAGAGAATTAAATTTACCCGTCCTTGATTACTACTAAGTTGCCAAGTATCTTATTTATATAAACATTCAAATATAGTTTTGCCTTCAAAACAAACCTAGCCAGGGGCATAACTAGAAGCCTCAGGACCCCGGTGCGAGAATCTGTTAAAACGACTGCTCGGCCCCCTTAGGCCCCCCTGACTAAGCAGAACTCCAGGGCCTGGTCGCAGGCGCGACCCCGGTAGTTCCGCCACTGAACCCAGCTATATATTTACGAAAAACCTTGCTGAACCAAAAGAAAATGTATCTTTATCTGAACATATGCTGTTTCTGGCTGAAGCAACTGGTAACTCTTTTGTTCTTTTACTTGCTAAAGCAGTTTCACTATGCATTGCTATTAACTCATTATATACTTTTTAAAATTGAACATATACTTCATTTCTTACAGTCCTTCCTGTCTTCATGTCATCATTTCACATTTTAAAATGTATTTCTTTCCTTCAAACCTGTGTAATAGCATTTCACTAGAACTCCATCACATTCGGCGAAACATTTTGCAAAAAGTTGAACACGTTTAGAAAAGGTTTGGAAGACATTGTAACAATTGTGAGGTAGGTCTGGGATCGCCCCTCGCGGAGGTCAAGGGACAAGCGCTGTCTTCATTCAAACCAGGCACACAGCAGTAAATTCGTGCAATCTGACACAGGGTCAGGTTTATTAGAAAGGTTGCAGGGACAAAAGAAATATAACAGTAACAAAAGAAACACCTTGCCTGTCCGGCACTTACTATACATAGGATGTCCCTCACTACCAGCTGGAGAGCTTCTCTCTGCCAACTTAACATAACATAATATGTCCAGCAACCTTTACTCACAGGTCTCTTCCACAGACAGGCTTTCTGTGTCCTCAGTCAGAGAGAGCTACCTGCCCTCCTGGCTTCCCTTTTATATCCACCCTCTAATTCACTTAATCAATCACCTAGCAGGTGGAAGTCTCAGGTGTTACTCCACATAGGAAAGGAATCTAGGAGAAACATACCTCCCTTCCTCCACCAATCCTACATGACTGTCACACAACATAAGCATATACATATCACCACGATCAGGATCAGACTACTTAATAGAGTTTTTATCCAACCCCAATTAGGTAACCAAGCAAACAAGCAGTCCCACCATCCTCTTTCTGTGTCTTGTCTTATTCCTTCAGCCAAGGTCCTGAGGGATTGTGTATGATATTGTATAGATTTAGAATGATCTGTCAGATTGAAGCAACAAATGCCAGTAAATTGTTCACATCCATGGTCATGTTTCAACAGAACATAGTCAATAGCCCATCTATTTTGCAACACGGCTTCTCTCTGTCCATTTAAATCCAGCAGTAAGTCTTCCAAAGCAGCTGACGTATGATTTAAACCTTTGACCATAGCACAGGCTACGGCATTTATTACACGTGTATAATAATATATTGCCAATCCACCCCAACCGGCAATAGATACTCTGAGGTTAACATACTCAGATTGTGACAGCAAAGTCAGTTCAGACTTACAGTCTTTGCTTAGACCCATTGTAGTAGTCTTGCTCTCTCTTGCTCGGGTGGTGGTGGAGGCATAAGAAATCCTACTGGGCTTAAAGTACATGGTCCTCCAGTTTTATTTCCAGGAATATATGCCTATTACACGTTACCGCAGGAGAAAAACCATCCTTTTGGTAATTTAACATGTTGGTCATAGCTTCCTTGTATTGAAGTGAAATTGCATTTCATTCGATTAGCAACTGATTTGCAAATTCTGGTTGTGCACACGGAATCCTTAGGCTTCTCTGTTGAGTTTTTTAGTTTCTGTTCCATACATCTACCTATTTTGGTAGGATTGCAGGTCATGTTATAACAGATTTCACCTGTACGTATCTGTCCAGTTTTTATCTTTGTTAAATTTCTCCATTTTAATTCGCAAGTTGTTTGACAATCCACACAATAATGCTATGCTATGCTAGAAGAGTGTCATCTGCCATCATACACTCTATCTCATTTGAAATGTTCTTGAATGTTCTTGTCCTGGCCCTATGTGTACTTCTCTCAAGGGGAATTGTCTATGTGTTTTAGACAGGGGCAGGTTCTCTTGATCTCTTTTTAGTTGTTGGAGCCCTCCTATCTCTCCTTCTTCCTTACTGTCAGACCTCTCGTCCTCCTCCACTAGCTGTACATGCAAAACTGCCACTGGAGGGGAACTTGCTGGAGGACTAACTCTATATGGTGGGGGAAGGTTATCTAAAGGCTCCCACTGTTGTTTTGGAATCTTCTCAGATACCTTGTTAGTAACCTTTGTATCATTTTTTGTTATAACTGGATACATTTCTAGTATTTCTCTCCATAGGTTTGCGTATCCACGCTCTCAAATACTTAACAATATGGGTATTTGGGTTCCAAGCCAGAGAGCGGGGATGCCGGAGAGTATCTGGGTCAAACATAAGGACACCAGCTTAATTCTGTAGGGAAGAATTCTCCATGTCAAGTTCCCTTTTATTGGGGTCATAGCTATCAGAGCTATCAGATTCAATATGTTTGGAGATTTAGAGGGTTTATTGAAATAGGATTCATCTGAACCACTGCTAGATGTGCTATGAAAGGAGTCATGCTTCAGAGGAGAAGCCTTCGGCAGCAGTACCCCAGGATTTAGATGATGCCAACAGCAAGGAGGCCAGGTAGAAGCAGAAGTATATCGGAATGGAGTTGAGACAGCAAGGTATAAGCAAGGTATAGGAACCAGCTCAGAACATGATCCAGATAAGAGTTTCAGCAGTGCAGGTCGGGGTCCAGAAACAGAGCGGGTAGTCAGACAAGCCAAAAGTCAAATCAAATCTGAAAAAGCAGCAGTAGAAAATCAAAATCCAAAGAGATGTCAGGCAGGCAAAGGGTCAAAATCTACCAGAAATAGATCCACAACAAACAATACACAGAAAGGACCCCAACAGGGTATCAGGGCTCAGTATTTCCACTGTAGCTTCAGATGGCCATCCAGACTGAGCCTCCAGCTATGCGGTAAAGCCACGCCCCCTTCTTTTGCTGCGAGGACCCTTCGATGAGCCGGGAGTGGGTAAGTATCTGTCTCTGGGGGTCTCTGCCCCGGCGGGCATCCCGGGGCAGCGCGGCAGATAGATCTCCAGAAAAATCCTCGAGTCTCGGATGATATCAGAGACTATAGCCACAGCCCCCGATGCCCATACTTGCCGGGACTCGGGGCTAAGACAGTATCATTTAAGAACACACTTACCAACACTGCTCAAAGGTTGGAGCGAGTCATTACAATCTTGGTCTTGCATAGATTGAAAATATCTGAGTTTCATATCTTCCGAACTACGGAGAGCATGACTGTCACAGTGGCGCCTTTTTTGTAGGGCCTTGCCTGACTTAACCGCATGTTTGACGTTATCTCCCACTTGGGGGGAGCTGACTAATCACTTGTAAATTCGATTTTCTAGGAGCCATGGAGTTAGCAATGGCCACGGATACAGATTTAGCTATAGCATCAGACATATTTGCCATTGCAACTGAGGGTCAGACAGATTAATATCCTTATCACATAAAGGACAGGCATCCACATATGAAGAAATGGATTTAAGAGAATCCATATAGAATAAGACTGTTATTTTGTCTTAAATGATACCTTCTACAGGGAAAAATTGCTGTCTAAAACGCAGCAATGCAATTCTGCTACAATATGAAGTACCGCTTCTGAGCTGTAGGCAGGGAATCACAAGATGAGGTACCGCGCATGTGGGAAAATCCCGATTCAGAAATAGAAGAAAATGGCGGCGGCGCGACTGACAGAAATCAGAAAAAATGACACATCCGGAGAAATGTAAAGGAAGACTAACGCAGTAAGTACACCCCTCACATTTTTGTAAATATTTTATTAAATCTTTTCATGTGACAACACTGAACAAAAGACACTCTGCTACAATGTAAAGTAGTGAGTGTACAGCCTGTATAACCGTGTAAATTTGCTGTCCCCTCAAAATAACTCAACACACAGCCATTAATGTCTAAACCTTGGCAACAAAAGTGAGTACACACCTAAGTGGAAATGTCCAAATTGGGCCCAAAGCATAAATATTTTGTGTGGCCACCATTATGTTACAGCACTGCCTTAACCCTCTTGGGCATGGAGTTCACCAGAGCTTCACAGGTTGCCACTGGAGTCCTCTTCCACTCGACATCACGGAGCTGGTGGATGTCGTCACATGACGGAGTTGGTGGATGTTAGAGACCTTGCGCTCCCCCACCTTACGTTTGAGGATGCCCCACAGATGCTCAATAGGGTTTAGGTCTGGAGACATACTTGGCCAGTCCATCACCTTTACCCTCACCTTCTTTAGCAAGGCAGTGGTTGTCTTGGAGGTGTGTTTGGGGTCGTTATCATGTTGGAGTACTGCCCTGTGGCCCAGTCTCTGAAGGGAGGGGATCATGCTCTGTTTCAGTATGTCACAGGACATTTTGGCATTCATGGTTCCCTCAATGAACTGTAGCTCCCCAGTGCCGGCAGTACTCATGCAGGCCTAGACCATGACACTCCCGCCACCATGCTTGACTGTAGGCAAGACACACTTGTCTTTGTACTCCTCACCTGGTTGCCGCCACACATGCTTGACACCATCTGAACCAAATAAGTTTATCGTGGTCTCATCGGACCACAGGACATGGTTCCAGTAATCCATGTACTTAGTCTGCTTGTCTTCAGCAAACTATTTGCAGGTTTTCTTGTGTATCATCTTTAGAAGAGGCTTCCTTCTGGGATGACAGACATGCAGACCAATTTGATGCAGTGTGCGGAATATGGTCTGAGCACTGACAGGCTGACCCCCCACCCCTTCAACCTCTGTGGCAATGCTGGCAGCACTCATACGTCTATTTCCCAAAGACAACCTCTGGGTATGATGCTGAGCACGTGCACTCAACTTCTTTTAATAAAAACTATTAGAAAAATGCATTTTTTTCAATTTCCCTTTATTGGCCAGCCCCCCTTTATATGGCTTATACCCCCTATATGCCACTCTGCCCCCTTATATTGTCACGAACCGAGGACACAGACAGATAAGGAGCCCAGGTGCAGGGGATACGAGGGGCTCTGTCTGTACCCCACGATGCATGATGGCTTGGGGTCGGTACAGACAGGCGTCGGAAATAAACCACAGACTGTGGCACACTCGGCAGGAAACCCTTGGGATGGGGCACACACGGCAGGAAGCCCTCTTGCAGGGCACACGGCACGACTAGAAGCCCTCTTGCAGGGCACACGGCACAGCTAGAAGCCCTCTTGCGGGGCACACGGCACAGCTAGAAGCCCTCTTCCGGGGCACACGGCACGGCTAGAAGCCATCTTGCCGGGGCACACGGCAGGAAGCCACTTGCGGGGCACAAGGCTGGTTGCCCCACTTGGCGGGGCACACGCTGGAAGCCCACTTTTGCCGGGGCACACGGAGGAAGCCCACTTGCGGGCACACGGCAGGAAGCCCACTTGCGGGGCACACGGCAGGAAGCCCACTTGCGGGGCACACGGCAGGAACTCAGGAATAAATCAGGAACAAAGCAGGAACAAATCAGGAAACAAAGCAGGAACAAATCAGGAAGCAGGAAGCAAGCAGGTAGTCCTCAAACGTCAATGTCAAGGCCCAGACTGCAGGGCTGGGCAGGTTTATAAAGGCTGTCTTGATCATGGAATCAACTGCAGCTGGACCTGATAATGAGTCAGAGTGGTTCTGAGTGGCAAGGGCGGCCACTAGTGGCTGGAAACATGAAATGAATAATGCAACGTATCAACAAGTCCAGCCAGCGCATGGTGAAACGTTACACATATGCCACTCTGTCCCCCAGATATGCCTTATACCCCCTATATGCCACTCTGCCTCCCTGATATGCCACTTTGGCCCCCCTATATGCCACTCATGTCATGCTCGTGCTCCATCATAGAAGCCCCGACGGAAATGTCGGTTAGCAGCTGAGGTTGCCTGCATGCATCGCGCAGACAGTCACCGGCAGCCTGAGAGGAGGAACCAAGTCTCCTGCATCGCTGCGGGGGATCCTCCTCTCTGGCAGCCTTGATGTTAGTCTTAAAGTTAGACCTCTATTTGAGGTCTGATTATAAGACGACCTTGAATATAAGACAAGGGGTATTTTTCAGAGCATTTGCTGAAAAACAACCTTGTCTTATAATAGAGCAAATATGGCAGGTTTTGATTAACTCTTTATCTTCAATTAAAGAAACGATTATTTAAAAGCTGCATTTTGTGTTAACTCATGTTGTCTTGTATTCAAATTAGTCAGATGATCTGAAACATTTAAGTGTGACAAATAAGCAAAAATAGAAGAAATCTTGAAGGTGGCATTTCGCAGTACTGTAGTTGCAATAATCCAAAAGGTATATACCAGTGAACTGATCAAAATTTTGATGGGTTTCCTGTGTGAGAAAAAAAAGATTCTAGAGCTGTTTCTCAAGTGAAGGTGGCAGTATCTGGTGAACGACTGGATATGAGGGATGAAGTAGAGAGCAGAATCTAATGTGACACCAAGGCAGCAAACATGGTCTGTTGCATGGATTGTGGAATAGTGATCAAGGTGTCGGGAATTGTGCAGGTGTCAAGCTTTTATCTAAGTTTGTAATTTATGAAATTGAGGAAGAAATTGAGGATATGTGCTCCCAACATTTCAAAATATGAAAGAGGGACACTTTTTTTAAAAATCTTGCAGAACTCACCGAGAATGTTGCGCTTGCATCGCCACTTAAAACACACTTTGTTTTTGTCAGCACAGTCATGCATATTAAAAATAACCAACACATTGAATTGAATTCCTATGAGGCTCAGCCAGACATACTACTTCCATGATGTTGGCTAAGCGTCATGGGAAGTGCAGCAACAGTAAAGCTGCAGATGCTAGCTGTGAACAAAAATTCCCGTGATTCTCAGCCAGCCAGGTGTCCACCATAATGCTGGCTGATTATCATTGGAAGAGTAGTCCATAGCAGCAGAGATTTTTTAAATGAAAAAAGCTAATGTTAGCCTCCCTCCCAGGACCCTTATACACATCTGCCCATAAACACACATATACACATACACTGCCTTTACACATACATACATACACGTACACTGCCCTTACACACACATACACGTACACTGCCCTTACACACACACACACACATGTACCCTGCCCTTACACACACCTGCCCATAAACACATATTGTCAGGAACTGGGTCCATACAGACTATTGTATTGACCCAGGGCACCCAAAGATCGAGTTCAGGAGTTCGGTATGCAGTAGCGGAGTCACAGGCAGGGCGACTGCACTCACCCGCGTGGTGAGCATCTAGGGTTGTGCAGCCACATACCAGCGCTCTAATATAGCAGCGGATGTTGTCCAGAACGAAGCATAGTTAAATCCTGCAGGCACCCTGGAACAGGCATGAGACATAGCACTAGACTCATGTGCGGGATGCTGCAGGCTGGGAATGTGGAAGCTAAGCAGAGTAATAGCTGAAACATAGCGAGCAAGGGATAGGGAGACCAGGCAGGAAACATAACCAGACAAGATATACATATTACAGGGCATTACATGGAACAAGATAAAGAATACTCAAGATCAGACATGAACAAGACAGGACACCCCTCTACCGGGGATACAAGACAGGACAGGTCAGGACACCCCACAGGTTACATCACAGACTGACACACATAAATACAGGAACTAGCTTAGGACTATATGATAACTATTGGAGATTCCGTCACATCTTATGGCCATAGTATGCTTAGCCCACCACTATGCCAAAGTACTCCAATGATGGTGGGTCCTAACGCTAAAGCCTGCTTACAGAGGTACGAAACAAACCAAACAAGAAATCTAAACACATAGCAATGAGACATACCTTTAGACTGCAGACTGAGACAAACATAACGGATGGGGCACACCTATGAAGGAAACAGAGCTGAAGCAAAGGACAGAACTAGAAGCAAGGAATGACAGATCAGAACAGAGCATAAGGAAATCCACGAATGGATTGAAGCAAAACAGAGAAACTATAGCAAGATTGAGATATGCAGCTCCACAGCCTGGGTAGAACGTGACACATATACACATACACTGCCCTTACACACACACACATACATGTACACTGCCCTTACACACACATATACATGTATACTGCCCTTACACACACTATACACATACACTGCCTTTACACACCAGTTAACAAATACCTATACTGCTGTTACACACACCAGCCCATACACACACACAAGCTTACAAACACATACATACACATATACTGCCCTAACCCCCTTTACTCCCCATCTCTTACCTCTTCCACCATCCACCATCTCTCTGCCTTCTGCATCCATCCTGTTTCCTGTGGTGGGAGCGGAAGGTCTGTCACTTCAGACTTCGCTTTACTACTCCCTCATCACTACACCCCGGCTATTGCTGCCAAGCGCAGGGATGATGTCATATCCCCGCGCTCCCTAATGCTGTGCCGACTAGAGGGAGATTGTGATCTCCCAGCTAGTCTGCAGGCTGCAGCTGCTTATCGGGCGGCTGTGCGCCCCCCCCCTCCGCAGCTGCACCTGAGGTGAGTATCGCTCTCGCCTTACCCTTCCTCTGCCCCTGCAAAGCGGGACAGAGGAAGGGATGGGCGGGACAGCGGGACAAAGACCTGAAATCTGGACTGTCCTGCGCAAATCGGGACAGTTGGGGGGCATGTGATGAGAGTTACATGTCATTAAGTATATACCTTACCAATAAATTCAAAGGTGAGACTTCAATTACTACTTATTTAAGAAACATAATATACACTCACTGGCCACTTTATTAGGTACACCTGTTAACACAAATAGCTAATCAGCCAATCACATGGCAGCCACTCAAAGCAGTTAGGCATGTAGACGTGGTCAAGACAACTTGCTGAAGTTCAAACCGAGCAACAGAATGGGGAAGAAAGGGGATTTAAGTGAGTTTGAATGTGTCATGGTTGTTGGTGCTAGACGGGCTCGTCTTTAGAAACTGCTGATCTACTGGGATTTTCACACATAACCATCTCTAGGGTTTACAGAATGGTCTGAAAAGAGAAAATATCCAGTGAGTGGCAGTTGTGTGGATGGAAATACCTTGCTGATATCAGAGTTCAAAGGAGAATGGGCAGACTGGTTCAAGATGGCAGAAAAGCAGCAGTAGTTGAAATAATAACTCGTTACAACCAAGGTATGCAGAATACCATCTCTGAAGGCACAACACGTCAAACCTTGAAGCAGATGGGCTACAACAGCAGAAGAACACACCAGGTGCCACTCCTGTCAGCTAAGAACAGGAAACTGAGGCTGTAATTCACACAGGCTCACCAAAATTGGACAATGGAAGACTAGAAGAACATTGTCTGGTCTGACGAGTCTCGATTCTAGCTGCAACATTCAGATGGCAGGGTCAGAATTTGGTGTAAACAACATGAAAGCATGGATCCATCCTGCCTTGTATCAAAGGTTCAGGCTGCTGTCGGTAGTGTAATGGTGTGGGGGACATTTTCTTGGCACACTTTAGGCCCCTAAAGCCTACCTGAGCATTGTTGCTGACCATGTCCATCCCTTTATGACCACAGTGTACCCATCTTCTGATGGCTACTTCCAGCAAAGCTCACATTATCTCAAACTGGTTTCTTGAACATGACAATGAGTTCACTGTACTCCAATAGCCTCCACAGTCACCAGACCACAATCCAATAGAGCACCTTTGGGATGTGGTGGAATGGGAGATTCGTATCATGGATGTGCAGGCGACAAATCTGCAGCAACTGCATGATGCCATCATGCTCATATGGACCAAAATCTCTGAGGAATGTTTCCAGCACCTTGTAGAAACTATGCCACAAAGAATGAAGGCAGTTCTGAAGGCAAAAGAGGGGGTCCACCCCGGTCACAATAAAGTACCTAATAAAGTGGCCAGTGAGTGTATCTTTACTGTTTTACAAGATTTTTTTCTATTAAGATATGGCTGTTTTAATCAGGTGTGTCGTTCTAAACAAACCCCACAAAACACTACCACTATCCTGCAGAGAATGATTTGCAGTGTTAGTGTCTGAAAAGTGATATTTAAATGGTTATTTCAAGCCTGTGAAGAAGTTAATCACATGCTAAAAACAAAAGGGAGGAGAGGAAGTCAATCTGAGCTTTAAGTTACTGGCCTGAGGAAGTTGACAAAGCTGATATAGAGACAAGAAGGAAGGAGACTTTTAGGGAATGTAAACAAGGCCTACTAGTTTCCTTTCTCCACCCATAAGAATAGCAATCAGTTAACCTCCACCTCTCACAAGTCACTTTCTCTTTGCAAGCCATTAATGCAAGGATAGGCTTAAAATTACTGATAACACACAAAAACTTTATCAAGTTCCAGACTTGGCACTTACACTAAATTAATACAAAGAACACAGGAAGTGAAGTCAGCTATGTTTGTTTAGTTCAATTCAGCTCTAGATAACCATAACTGGCAACATTCTACATACGCCTCTTTAAATAAAATATTAACCCATTAACAAGCCCTCACTATATTATAACGATATAATAATACTGGTAGGTGAATGTTTTTTTGTAATAACAGTGATTATAAAAACCATGACTTGTCAGCAGGTATATTCATTTTTGTTGTTATTCCTTTAGATATCGTATTATAATAATGTAGTTTCATGCTACAGTTAGAGACCAATGGAGCTTAATTCTCATTAGCTACAGTTTTACACATTAGGTTTAAGTGCTGCCTTTGGTTACTTTAGGTAGGCCATCCTGTTGGGGTTTCTGTTTATTATTTTATGAACTGTAATTAGGGAACAATAGGGATTTTTTTCTGTTTCAGCTATTATTTATTTTGGTGTTGTTTTGTTCCTCCTAATTTATTTTAATAGTGTTACTGAAAGTTAAGTCATAACTTAGAAGTGTATTAGGATGCTCCAGTCTTGTTTCTCTATTTTCAGGGTTCTTAAATTTGATACACTACGGACAAAAGTACCAACTGGAATGCTCTGCGTGGGATGTGTTTTTGGAGCATTTTAATGAGAAAGTGTTTTCGTAGGATGAACTGGAATGTTTTACGGATGCTTCCGGGAGTTTCGGCTTCGGAGCGTATTTTCAGGGGCAGTGGTGTGCGGGATTTTGGCCCGAATCGTGCAAGAGCTGTCTGCTCGTATCCAACTTGATGTTTTTGGAGTTTTTTTCCTTTGGTGTTGTCTTTGTCCCTGTAGGGTGATTTCTTTAGGGATAAGAAGGTGGTTTTCATGGACAACATGGCAGTGGTGCATGCAGTGAATAGGTTGTCGGCATCGTTGATGGCGGTGGTCCGGTTCTTACGGAAATTAGTGCTGCTCTGTATGTCTCTTAATGTGGTGTTTCGGGCTGCGCACGTTCCGGAATTCTTGAACGTTATAGGGGACTCCTTATCTCGTTTTCAATGGGATCGGTTCTGGGAGGTGGCACCGGGGGGCGTGGGATATGCGTCATGTTTGCCCGGAAGAGATGTGGCAGCTGGGGACTGGTTGCTTGCAGGAGGCGTGAGGGCCGGCAACGTGGTCGGCATACCTAAGGTCTGTGAGGCATGGGATAAGTTGGTCTCATCTGTTGGTGGTGGAGGGGTGTCTTGGTATGCCACTACAGTGGTCAATGGGTTAATGTGGAGGCACCTGTATTTTATGGTGACAATGTTATACGGTTAATATGTTTATAATGGGGGTCATTGTCATTGTTTATGAGGGGGAAATATGTTATCTCTGTTTAATTGTGATGGCCTGTTCGGACAATGACCTTTAAATATTGTGAATGTTAACCCCTTAAGGACAATGGGTGTTCCCTGAACCCATTGAAATCAATGCATTTTGAGCCCGTACATGCACGGGCTTTGTCATTAAGGGGTTAATAAAGCTGTGGAAATTATATTTGCACTCAAAGATGTGCGTGTCTTTTTGGGGAAAATGTTGGGGTTGTGGGTACGGTCATCCTGGGGCACATTCGACTATGTGCCTGTCAAGCTTTAAACCTTCAAATGTACTGAGTTTGTGGAGTAATTGGACAGCATCAGTAAAACACTATGGTAGGGCCAGACTTAAACATCATATCTCAAAAGAAAAATCCCTATCATTGATATAATTACAAACTTGTCAAATGAAAGCTACGATTAATTCATAAATAAATTGCACAATGTGCCCCACGGGCAGCTGAGGGATTTCTCCCATGGCAGAAAAACATATTCTAAATTTCCCTGTGCAAATTCCTGGTTATGATAACAACTTAAATTTACTTTTTCTCGTGTGTGTGAAACTGAGTGTGTGTGTGACTAGAGCTGTGTTTCTCTTTAACCCCTTGGCTGCTAAGCCATTTCCCACCCTGGTGCTAAGCTGGTTTTCGCCATTTTGGTGCATCTCACGTTTAAACACGTTTAGAAGTAAATTTCTTGAAATAAACTATACAACCATATATTTTTTTTTTTTTCAGCAACACCCAGCAGATTCCAAATATACCATTTTTATATGTGTATGTCTCATTAGGTTTTGCAAAATAAAGCCAAAAATGGGAAAAAAGTGTAATTTTTCTCTTCCGACTCAATAAAAACTAGTTTGTAATGTTATTTTTCTAAACTCTAATATCAAAACCTGTGTTGCTAAATATTTGTAGTAGGTAACCGGTCTAAAATAAACAGACATTGAGAACAGTAGATTGTGTTTTTTTAATATTTTATTGCTAAAAGTTAAATTTATTAGACTATCACAAAAGACATCTTTAAATTTAATGCATGGCTGCCGTCAATTAAACAGCTCTAGCTGCCCGGGATGTTAAAATATGCCAACAAAACTGTATATTTTTAGAAACTACACCCCCACCTGCAGCAAATGAGGTCTTACTTGTATTTGTATCACAAATCTGACGTGCACAACAAATAAGTGAATATCACACTTCTAAAAATAAAAAAAAAATTTAATTAAAAGCGACAAGTTCATTTATGTCTTGCGCACTCCAGTCTTGTGCTACAAATACATGCAGCCCCTCATTTGATGCGCCATATATGAAAATATATACTTTATGTACCATAATTTAACTTTCCAGTTGTCTAGAGCTGTCTAAATGCAGGCATCGCCCCTAAATGTTTTAAGACAATTTTTTAACAAAATTCTCCAATCTGCCATATCTGAAGTTAAAGTGTTCTAGACATCTGGGAAATTAGGGTACATAAAGTATACATTTCAAGAAACAACACCCCTTGGAGCTTCAAATGAGGGGTTACATGTATTTCTAGGACAAAAGTTGAGTGCACAAATAATGATGGAATATGTCGCTTTGGCTAGAAAATGTTTTTTCTAACCATAGCGACATGTTCATTTGTGTCTTGCGCACTCCAGGTTTGTACTAGAAACACATGCAGCCCCTCATTTGATGCACCAAGGTGTGTAGTTTTTGCAAATGTGTACTTTTTGTACCATAATTTAACTTCCTACGTGAACAGTAATGCCACATCAAGGCTTCAACCCTAATTATTGACCATTCACACGCCTTTCATGACTCCATTCACTCGCAGAAACACACACCATACTTTCCATACATTCACTCACAGAAGTACACGCCATTCTTTCCCCTTACAATCCCAAACGAAATGATGGTAAAGGGAGAAAAAAAATCACTTTTACAGCAAAAATAAGTTTTGCAGTAAAAATGCAAGGCGCTAGAGCGATGAGATGGTTACTCACGTACCGCACAGGCTAAATGGCTGATTTTCATAATATTTGCTGTTCATCAGGATTTCAAAAATTCCCTTCCTCTACCATTGGCTAAATTTAACCCCATGATCAACGGGATCATGGGGTTAAAATTTAGTATCGGCCATTTTTAAGGGAATGTGACTTTTTCATAGCTATATGATCACTGTGGTAACATTGGCTACCGCATTGATCATTTAGCTAGAATACTTAAACTTTTTTTTTTTTTAAGTTAATTAAACTAGTTTATTTTAGGATTAATTTAATTGGGTCTTCTAA